>JABSMR010010195.1:0-27972 GCA_018902295.1 Dusona sp. PSUC_FEM 10030013 | reverse complement strand
CGGAGTATAAGCTCCCTAGCTTTTTTTTTGTTCTTCGGTCCATATGAGTATATTCAATATTTATGGTACGCGAGTAAATCGATCAAACCATAGGGATTGCGGAGCAAAGATCTCATGGTCGCTTTAAGGCGTTGGTCAGTGACGAACCTCAGCAGAGAGTACTTCGTCTTTATTGCCATCGAATCTCCCGTGCAAGTTACTCATATCGGCATTTCCAATCCCATCTCTTCTTGTTCTTCTTCTTCTTCTTCTTCTTCGACTTCCACCCAACCGAGAAAGCTTCAACAGAGCCGCCCACAATCCTCTCAAGTTTCACATTTTATCGCTGTTGCGAAGATATTTAATTTTTGTTCTGGGAGCGCCTTTATGACGATCGCTATTTCGCAAACGCCTCAAACCATGGCTTTATGCTATAGAATGTGGACTCGCCGTCGAGACAGCCAATTAATTTTCCATCCGTATAAGAACAGCTAAGAAATCGAAAAGCATTGGTATTTTGTTATTACCGATGTCATTGCTCCAGAAGTTTTCACAGCGCACAAGAGACCTGTCCAAACAGAAAACAAACATACTTTTTTTTCACTTCACTGTTTATCTCCAAATGTCTGTTTTTACAACCGTTCAATACGAAATTTAAATATGCTAAAATTCTGCCGGCGCAAAGTTTCTGTTTGAAAAAGTGAATGCAATAGTGTCCAACTCACGATTTATTCACCTCGTTCCCACCTTTGGTCTAGCCAGCTCAGCTTCCAGCTAATTATTTTTGTTTTTAACTGATCTATTTATTTTCTGAATTTAATAGAAAGTAACGAACTATTAATGAAAAAAGTTTATTTCTTTTTTTTACATAAACTCTCAATTTTGAATTTGTAATTTTAATAAATTCGTACGTATCAATTTGACTCGAGGTAAATGGATAAATAAATCATATTTTTCTAAAGACTGTGCTCGAAATAAACAATTGTAAATGTAAAATCTAAAATGACGATTTTCATCATCGAACAATACCCGGAAAGGAAAGTTAAAAATGATTATTATTAATTAAATCGATATGAGTCCGGAGACGGATGCTTGACCAATAATGTGTTAGCTTCTGATCGACCATCTCTTTTTTCCTGCCGCTGTCGCACTTGCCTTATTCCATAACGAAGATCAATAAAAAGTCCTTGACATCGCGTGCACCCAAGTGCCTAAGAAATTAATATCTTGATGTGGTCTCAACGATGGAGCGTTCGAATATAAGGAAGGAAAAAAAATGATGGGGTACAGTATTTCACGTCCTTTTACGTATATACGTGTATCTTTTATATACATATATTTTCTTTTTTCTTGATTTCACATTGGGCGAGGCGTGTGCTTGGTTTAATTATGCCTACGGTGTCCTGATTACTCGGTTCGGGCTATATAACTCGAACTGATTACTATACCCTTCGCCTCGCGATATACTCGACTACACTGCTTTCCCCCGGTACAAATACAACACTGTCATGTATATTAGTCGTATTCTCGAACGTTTTTCCGGTTGTTCCCCTACGGACGTGGATTTACGTTCCATATTTTCTAATATTAGATCGTCGTGTTGCGTTCAAAGTTCGCACCTTTTCATAGTGTTGCGCGTTTAAAAAAAATAAAAAATAAGACAAGCAAATCGTGTCTCATTTGTGGTGCAGGGGATGAAAGGGGCGTCAACAGTATTGTAGGGAGGATTGGTTTGGTAGAGAGTAGTGTGATTCTTGGTACGTGGTAGTAACAGGGTGGGTAAGCTGTTGACAGCAAGCGACGAATGAGCTGACGGAATAGCTTGCCAAAGACCGAGGATGGTCGTACGGTCGGGTAATCCTCGCTCTTCGAATAAACCCAAATGAAATATAAAGCAAAAGAATCGAATAAAAAAATCGAGAGATCTTTGACGGGAAAGATGAATTGGGATGTCGATTGAAGAATCCCTAGAAGACATTTTCCTTGCTTCGAATGTCCAGTAGTGAAAATAAATACACTCGGAATCAAGTAACTTGGTGATGACATAGTAAAAAGATAGAAAAGAAATAGAAGAGATAGAGGTTAACAAAGAAATAAGGAATAAGCAAAAAGGTATGCAACGCCGTAACTCGGAAGAGGGTAGAAATCAACAAACACATCGGGATTATCTTCTTGTCTACCTCCTCGCCAAGTCCTTTTGCCCGTTCTTTCGCCTATGGTATTCCCTCGACACTGAGTTGGGACTTGGTGCGGGACAGAAACGATGGTGGAACCCCGGAGCGACGCTCGCAATTTAGTGGCAATCAACGGGTTGAAGGTTTTGTAGCTACCAAGGGAGATTCAAGATGCACCATTCATTTCTTGTCATAGAAGAATTATAATGGTCCCAGGTTGCTTCGGGAACGGCTTCGGTTATGCGGATCCCACCAATTCTGTACCGCTTCAACGTAATCTTGTATTTCGAAAATTTATTTACCCTCGTAGAAAAAGCGTAATCCCGCAAAAAATTGTATTCAAATTTACATCGTTGCAACGCAGTGAATATTCTTTCATTTCTTCGTCTACTTCGTTAGTCGAAAAATGCAACAAAATGTCCGCAATAACAGAAAACTTTATTAAATTTGCAAAAGAAATATTTTTGTAAAAAAAAGGCCAGTATCCCCGTTGAAGGGTTTTCAACAGCACACTAACATTCCCACAAACTATCTAACAGTCTAAATTTTCAACGAATTGTATAACGAACAACGCTAGCAATTTGAGATTTCCATTGGTTTTGTAGCTTCATTCTCGGAAGGTCGTTTTCGTATTCAAGTTTTGATTACAATACCAGCAACTTGATTCCACCACATATGGATTTGTGTTACTCAAGCTATTGAATATTGACGCGTTAGAATACAACAAACAGTATTTTCCTTTCATTTACCATTGCCCAGTTTTTTTACTCAAATGTAGTTTTAGGGTTGTAAAAAAATTGACCAACTCTCGTCAAATTTTTTTTCACTAATATCTTCAAAAATAATTCGAAAAAAAAAAATTGATTTTGAGGCACGAAAAGAATGGGTTTTTCTACAAGTTTTCCAGAATCAGCCTGATGTTTGATGTTTAACTGATTGAAAATTGTTATGGAGAAAGATAACGGAAGATCGAATCACGGTAAGGCTCTCGAGAGGCTTCTGTGAGCCTTGGACAAGGTTGATTAGAGCGAGAGAGGAAGAGATAGTAAAGAAGAGAGGCTTGAAGGGTTGATGATCGTTACCCTACCTCCAATACTTGAGATGGCGAATATATACGTAGTAGGAGACAAAGGGGCTATCAATCTGCCGGTAAGGGCCTTCATAGAATCGTGGTGCATATGAAACCGGTGGCCAGAGCTCCGGGCGTACGACCTCGGCCTGCACCTCGAATCCCCGGGCAACCGGCACACACCGTATAAATGGTAGTATTATAGCCCAGCCGTCGCATACGGGACGAGGGGAGAAAACGGTCGCCTACAGCGCTGGGCTCTGTAACCTGCTCTCTGCCTCCCTCATCGTCGTTGCCGCGTTCGCTTTGCTTCGCGCGATCCTCGTCCTCCTCCTTTTACTCTTTCGCCTCTTTCCCCTCCCCCACCTTTTCGCTCGCGCTTCAGCTTTCAATATTTCAAACACTTATCGTCCGCGGGAGCTTCGCGGAGAGAAGTCAGCGGGAGAAAGCAGAGGGCGTACGGGTGAAAACGGGGTGACCCAGAGGATGCCGTGCGGTGAGAACTCCTCCTCCTCCTCCTTCTCCCGTCGCCCTTCCACCGTATAATACTCGCATTTATATCATCTCCGCGGGCTCCGATGGTTGTGACTTTATAATTTAATGTCGGGTACCTGAAAGGGTTGCGAGTCCACCTCTACCACCACGTACCACCGTTCGCTGTACCGCTTCCCAGATGAATTATGCGCAATCGTATCTGATTTCGGCTGCCTCTTACGAACTCTCTCTTGCTCTCATATCCTCTCTCTCTCTCTCTCTCTCTCTCACTTTTACGGATGAATAGAGCGGGACAATATTATTCCATTATTGACACGTGCTGAGATATCACTGCTAATAACAAATTGCCCTTACACTTCTGGCATCGCAAAAATCGAAGATTTTTTCGAATAGAGTATACAATGAACCCTTGAACGCCACGCCGGCTCTGGGAGATTGAAACGAAAGTAGAAATATCTGTGAAAGAAAACTTTAGGTCACAGAGACCCATGTACGGTTGTGCGGTTATCACAATTTCACTTTCCATTGTTCGAATTCTAACTTTGAAGGAATATTGCTCGTTCGAGTACAGTGTTACGATACTGATAAGTCATACTCGACATTGAAGACACACGGATACGATGGAAATACGTGCGCCACCGGGTGCCTTATCGCAAACTCTAACCCGCTGAGAAAGCCATCTTTAACCCTCGAAGCTTGTTCTTTTCGCGGTGTTACTTCTTGTTATGTGAATAACAATGAGTTTCGGTTAAGCGATTTAACGTTAACCGATCGTTTCTATGCATTGTTGAACATTGCTTATTTTAAACTTTTTTTTTTATTTCTCGTACAAACACGGGCATCAATAAATCTGGAGAAACCTATTCTGTGAAAAGCTACATCGGATTTCTTTGAGATTTATTAGATTTATCGATGAATAAAAGATTATTTCCCTCGAAATTCTCTCTCATGTTGATTTCACTTACACAATGATCTCGAAGCACTACATTAAAAACAAGAAACAATCCTGAAGGTGTTGGGAATGATTTTTAAAAAAATTCTGTTCACAACATCCATGCATTTAATAGACGTTGTAAACGAATTTGTTTTTTTCTTTTATTTTTTTTTTTTCTAAAAATACGAATCCAATTTGGAAAAGGAATACGAGAGGTTTCTATCAGCTCGGGTGAGAAGAAGAAATCTCTATGAAAAAGACACAGCGAAAGAGAGAGCGAAAGAGTGAAGCGTAGATTTGAATCTGTGTGTTCCACCGGGAGGATAGACCAGTGAAAGAACAGCAGAGAGTTTACGACAGAGGTGGACGCCGGATATGCTGCTCCTCGATCTGAGGAATTCGATCAGAAAACCTGAAAGACGCGTATTGTATCCACCCGAGAATGTAAAGGTAGTTTGGTCGAGGCTGCCGCGAGGAGAGTTGCGGACTCGAGAAAGCTTTCGATTTTCCTAAAGACGAGAGAAAAACGAAGTAAGTCGCTTCACCTGGAGTACATTCACCCTCGGAAAGCAGATTAACCCTTTAACAGGGAAATCGGATCGCGGAACGAATATTCCATTACTCTCGGATGAGTGGGGAACCTTTTCTCCATTCATTTTCCGTAAAGGAGAAAGAAATAAACGAAAATGAAAATGTACGCTCTGTGTATATATTTCGCTATTGGTAAGAAAGCATAACAGGGTATGAAAGAAACCTTACGATACTTGTCGAAAAATACGTCCATTTTCCCGTAAGAATATTTTGTATGCATTTTTCTCCAAAATTGTATGAGTAAATCATAATCTGTGAATTTGCTTGTTACTTTCATTGTTATTGACAATTTAATAATAATAAAATGTTTAATTCATTTGAAAGAGTATATTGATCTTATTTTTGAAACTATTAACGCAATTACTAGACCTAAAAGAATGATTGAAATAAACACCTGACGGAGGGAAAAAAAACTTCTTCCGAGAAATTTCTCAAGAACGTAATTGTTGTTGTACGTTTTTAATTGCATTACAGATGTAAAAATGGATTAGTATAATTGTCATTACAGAAGAGGAACACGCATTGTGTGTACTCAACGAGCATATTTAGCAGAAGTCACGACAGCAGCTAATTACGAACTGTGGAAGGTACGAATCGTCGCATTCATATATTCCCATCGAGTCTCATTATAGGGTGGCCAAGTTGTAAAGTCTACCTTTGCGTTTGTATATACACTGGTGCGTTATATTAGCGTGCGTATTTACTCCAAAGGGAGAGAGCCAAGCGATGCGTTGATAAACAGATAAACGCATGCGAGAGTTTCAGCTGAACGTGTTTAACTATGTATGGGTCGAGTGGCATACACATATGTGTTACTTTAGTGTAGAATTCTAGTATATACGCCTGGGGCAAGCTCACTGCATGAAATTGCCTCCTAAACCTTGTTTCATTCGTTCATTCACTATACTAATACTGGTTCAATCGCTAATTACGATTTTAGTCGATACAACAAATATAACACGACTAAATGAGTAATAATGTAATGTAGGATGGTGTGAGAGGAAGATGAAAAAACGATGATATATACGTGTTTCGAAAGCATAGTTGTTGCAGGTGTATTATGGGAGTGAAATGGAGAGAGAGAGAGAGAGAGAGAGAGAGAGAGAGGGAGAGACAAAGAGAAGAGGAAAGGTAAGGGGTGAAATATATGCGAGAGCGATATCGCTGTGGACGAGTGGCGGTTCGGGGTGGCTCGTCGTTGAGTCCCTCATAATTCGAAGGGGTGAGTTTGGCCTGCGGCCAGCCGATTTCCCGGTTTACTTGGCGGCCTTGAGCACGTTGCCTGCTGCTCGGTAGTCGAGGTACTCTAGATCTTCGGAGAGCGCGAGGCGCAGTCAACCCGGAGAGTTTACGTGGGGTAGCCCTCTCGTAACACCACCTCGGTATTTACGATCATTTTTATGGTCAACTCTGGCCCGCCATATAATTGCTCGTTGTGGGCAACCCCCTCCATCTTCTGGCGCCTTGACGTATATCACGCTACACACCCCCGGGTAGGCTGCTCCGGGCCAACCTCGCCATCCCTTCTCTTCTCCGCGCGCCCTAAAACTCCTCGTACCCTGAGAATAGCGCCGGAATTGACCTCTTCATTTCTCCCTGTACAATGCCAGCCAAACCCTCTTTTCGGCAACTCAAAGTGAAAAACAACCCAAAAAACCACCCCGAAGAACGTACGTGCTTAATTGTTACACAGGCGTAACGCTTTAAGTACTTTTCAACTATTTCCAGGTAATTTCGAATTTACTTGAGCTTTTTTCGCATCCGTAAACGTACCGCCGTACTTTTCTTCGTTTACTTTCACCGCGCGTCCTTATCTTCTTTTACAACCTCCGTTTCTTTCCATACGAGCTTGCGACCAACCTCAAGAAGATAAAAACTTGAGGGAAAGAAAAAAATTCCAGAAACTTTAAAGTCGAAGCAACACAAGCTCGTTTTACTTGATCGATTTGTCAACTCCGTGAATCAATAATTATAATAATTCCATCTGAAAATTAAATAAATGAGCAACTTAATTATCTAGAGACGCGACAGCGTCTTGACGCCAAGTATTTTATTCGGACATCAGAAATATTCATTTTTTATTTGATTTATAAATACCATCGCACATTCGTGATGAAATCGTGAGGTAAAAGCATGAAAAGAAAAAAAAATGTAATTTCTGCCCAGGATCGATGCCAATCAAGACAACCGACGCGGAAAGTATTCGTTCAAATGATCAATAGGGGAAAAAGGCGTGTAAAAACGTCAATCGTGTCGTACAATAGACCACCATGCTCGTCAAACATTGATATCGTTTTAATATTGTGAATTGCGATTGTTTCCTCACAAAAAACGGTCGTATGTATACGAGCCATCGCTTTAATTCTTACTTAGCTTGACCCTTTAGTTTTGTTTAGTTTTCTCGCGTCCCATTTTACGTCATAAACCGTCATGTGTAAAATATTAGTTTTCAAACGTAATTCATGAAAAAACAAAAAAAAATATTTGCATTCATTAAAAAAAAAACTTAAATGACTTTTCCCCCATTAAGTGCGAATCATAAAGTCAACAAGACACATTGTAATTTGTGTACAAAAAAAAATCTTCGATAATCCGGTAGCGCTGTTAAACTGTGTGTATTTGCACGCTAATCACACTTTCAACGTATTCGAGTCTTGAAAATCAATGTTTGCGAAAAGCCTTGCATGTTCAGCAGAAATCGATTTTAATCTTGAAAAGCACATGAAAAACGTTTTTTAAATGCAGGTTGTGAAGCTTCAAAGCTGAAGGAAGAATTAACGTTTCATTCCAGCAAAATCCTGTTCAGATCGTCGGCAATGTGCGCCAATGAGAAAGGAACCAAAAATTTGATTACTAAGAAAAGAATAGTTAAGTGAGAATTATTCGATTAAACATTATGAATGAACGCGTTGTGGATGCCCTGAAATATTCAATGCAGCAGTCTCTTTCTGTCTCTCTTATTTAATTTGATGATGCGACAAGCGACAGAAAAAGAGAGAGAAGGAGATAAAGGCAAAGGTAGACAGGGGTTTAGCGAGACCGCCAACACTAACCGGCTGTTTTCCAAGCAATTTCATTAGGCTACGATCGGCAAACTCGGTTGCTCGTTCTCTCATATTATTTTATGCGAGCAGCCGCTCATCGGCGAGGGTAGCAATCTTACTAATGGCCGTAGCACGTAACTCACGCATATACCTACTCCTAGCATCCTCGACCGATGCTGATGCCACCACTCGAACTTCGTAATATACCTATCCGGTATAGGACATACGCGTGTGCGGCCTATATTGACGCGAGTTATACACTCTCTCTCTCTCTCTCTCTCTCTCTCTCGCTCGCTCTCTTTTGTCGCTCCTTCGTCACAAAGTACGTGCCAGGTTGGTACACATATGTCTCGCATCATACCGCACATACGCTTCGCCAATATTTCCAACTATTACCTTCCTAGAAATAAAACATTGTTCCACTTGCCATGGTACTGGAAAATATGTAAAATTACAATGGTAACAAAAAGAAAATTCATAGAAAACTTAGAACTTTTAAAAAGTAAGCCTCAAACAACACCAAACACCGCACTTTGTATTCGCGGATGTTTTCGAA
Source organism: Dusona sp. PSUC_FEM 10030013 (assembly GCA_018902295.1). NCBI lineage: Eukaryota > Metazoa > Arthropoda > Insecta > Hymenoptera > Ichneumonidae > Dusona > Dusona sp. PSUC_FEM 10030013. The sequence goes on along the minus strand of JABSMR010010195.1, from coordinate 19,130 downwards.
TTGAACTATGACATTTGATTAACGGTATAAAAATCAAAAGAGCTGTTAAATACATTTCCAAGCATTGATGGCACAGCCAACTGTAGTGAAAGACTTTTCCTGTCTTTCATTCAACTTTTCGCTATTTTATAAATTGCAATTTCCCCGTCGAGAATCGTTGCCCTCAGTGAAATAACACATACTCGTTGCATGTATGCGAGCATAGCGTGATTGCGATACTTGATGTTCGGATACACAACCTCAAATGTAAACAAGTAAAACCCCAAGGATCATATTTTCCGGACCAATTACAGTGTTGTTACAATCGACGAAGTGGCTCGGAAGGATATACTGCTAACATCGATAACAAATTAATAACGGTTTTAGCGATGTGCACGAAACATCGTGGCAAAAACGTACGCGTCGAATAATCTGTCTATATGTTATTCTAAAAGTGGCAAATACTCTCTGATTGACAAACTTCATTAATATTTATGTTATAATCGCATAATGAGCAAAGTTCGAGAACCTATTTCAGTAAAATTTACACGAATCGCGAAGAAATAAAAATAGCACGACACGAATCGAAATGCAGCCTTATGCATTTATAGGTACACGGAAACTAGATTGATAGAAATTGGCCGGATGAATCGTGAAAAAAGCACGTGCTCGGGCATATAAGTCGCGAAAGATGGGGAGGGGTGACTGAAACTGCCTTCACGATGTCCAATAACCACAAAAGCAAGAGCAACGCTGCGACGATCCTTCAAAAAGTTTTCACGTTGAAGCTGCCTGGTCGTAACCTTACGGAGTATGGCTCTAGTTCTACACATTTCCGGTGTATAGACTTTGCTCTCAATTTTTTTATTTTTTATGTTTTTTTTTTGTTATTCCGGGAGTCTCGTCCTACCGTTTTAAGTTGTCCCCGATGTTGTCGTTCCGCTCCAGCGGTTCCAGCGTCGATAAGTCGAATATAAATCTCGCTGTCCAATTCGATTACCGTAGGAACGTCTAGCCAAGACATTGGAATGGAAGCCGATTCGAAATAAGTTTTACCCTTGTGTATATATAGAGTTTCTTGGTTGATGGTTTGTATTTGCAATACTTGGGAGGAACGAGGATTCCTTTGCGCGGGTGTAACGCTCATTGTACTTTATTGTCGTATCCGACTCGACAACAACTACCTTTTCCCATCTGGCTGTCGATAAATAAGGTACAGAGGATTGGTAAATTTCTTGTTTTAATCGTTCGAACTATGCATGAAAATAAGTTGGGACGAAAATTGTGAAGGAAAAAAGAAAACTCCGACCTAACCAAAAGCTGTGATTGTGTATAGCGACAACGTGGCTAGAAACCGTCCTGGTAGAATAAGTTTGCGTGCGGCGACAGGCGGATGGTAAGAGGTTGGGGTTCCCGGCACAATAGCTAGTTACGGGACAATGGACGGGGTGGGAGAAATTTGGCCGAATTTAATTATGAGACGCCTTGGGGAGCGCGGAGCGATGTGCCGTCGGCCGTTAAAGTCTCTGTCGGTACGGGTGTGTTGGTATGGGTGGGTTATACGTATAGTCACGTCATCCCGCCTCATCGTAGACTCCCTTCCCCCTTTACCTTCAATCCTCCTTTACTCTCACCCCCGGGAGATATTCAATACGGACTAATTTTCACCACGGTTCCGCCCTAGCGATACATCCACCAAGTTTCTCCTGTTCTTTGCTTCGTTCACTTATTCCGAGGCATCATTTTTCGACCTGGTAACATGATGCACGCACAGCTTGATTCTCCATTTGTAGCGCGGTTATGAAAATACAACAACATCACATCTATTTTACAAAACAAACTTCGAATAACCGAATTCTGAGTGTAATGCAAATACTGTTTATAAACTGTACTTGTTACCTCAGCTCGCTGTGAACTTTCGTCGTCTAGCGGTGTATTCTCGAAATGTACAACCTTCGGAGAGGTATCCGTAAGCGGAAGTGAGGATGTTTGATTAATTAAACTAATACCGCCCTGCGAGCACTTATATTTTGTATTTACAGAATAAATCGTTTACATTTAGCAAATAGTTCAGATTTACTCTGTAGTTCCACTGTCATAAATTAGAGACATTTTGCGAGAAACTAGGTATTCTGGTTAGGATTAAACAAAAATTGGGGAGTCTCTATTATACGGTGATGAATAGGCGACAAATCGACAATAAAATGAAAAGATTTGAGACCGAATCGTTTATTGGTATAGCGTGGTATTTCTCTCCATATAGAAACTATTCAGTTATAGCTTTGGCGCTGTACGTCACCCACCTTTAACAAACCCGCCCATCTCACAATTTGCCGCTCCGAAGATATGAGCAGCAAACCCAACTTCAAGTCACTCTATTATAGTTGGCAAGTCTGCAGTAATCGTGTTAGATATTTTAATAAGCGAAAGACCCCGCACTAGGAAGAAACCGGATCTTCCGCTATCTTGGTTCGGCCCTTGTTTTCCACCACTCCTTCTCTTTATTATCTTGGACCCCCTTCTCTTTACCGCCCTAGTTTCTTCTCGTTACCTCACCGACCTCATCTACGTTCTTCGTCTACCGTCGACGTTTCCCTTCTGCCGAACGTTTTACATTTACATTTATATCGCAACTCATCTCGTAATCCTGTTACCCTTTTGTTCGAACAGTCGACGCTGCCAGAAATTCATCTTACGGCGGGTACGGGAGAATTATAAATGCCGTATCAACCATGCACGTATTCCCTCAGGTTCGCGTCTATCAGTTTTAATTTCTTTTTTCTTTCATTCATTACGCGATTATTTTTGATTGGCTGAACCAGGAACTTTGACCATTTGGGCGATTGCAAATTGAGACATTCGAATTCGTGAATAAAATGGTGCGAAGCGCGTGATCGATAGGGGACAATACTTAATCGAGGTCTCTTCCTTTTGAAAGAAGATTTGCTGCGATTTAGATTTTAAATGGTTGGAGGTACCGAGCATTCGCTCGTTGGTGATTTCGGCTTAATAGAAATACTGAAAGGCACAACATTGAGAAATGTTCGTGAGGATCGGACGACGCCTGTCGGAAGGTACGAGACCGATTGGATGCCGCTTCGAATGCTAAGATGCTGTTGAGAGTGTAGTTGCCGTCCTTCACTTGGGTAGAGTGATGTTAGGTGGTGGTGGTGGTGGTGGTAGAAGATTCTGGCTCTGCGTATATACTTGAAAATCTACAGAATAGAATTGCTCAGTCGATAGCAACCAGCCTCGAGCCTTAACCAATCTCGAAAAGCTGGAAGATTTCTTGGTAGGTACGAGGATCACGGGGCTATTCATCTTGCATCCCGTGCCGAGTGCTATCACTGCGAAGACGCTACGGAGTCTGGAAGGCACACGCGCATCGCGGGTCTAAAAGGAGTAAAGAAGTAGAGAGTAAGGGGGCTGAGTTACATGAAGAAAGAAAGTGCAATGGGCGGACGTAGGAGGGCGCGCAAAGAGTAGAAAAAATTGCACGACCAGAGGGCGCGGAGTGGTGGTGGTGCTTCGAGCTGGGGAAAGAGCAAAAAAGCGAGAGAAAGGGAGGAGGTGGGTGGTGCATAACATCCCTGCTCAGACAGCAAAGCTCAACCGCGGCATTTTCTATTTATAAGAAAATACGTACCTCGTGATATTCTCGCGGGAATCGGTGGCAGAGAATCATCTAGCTGTATGTGTCTCTCTGTTTTGTCTGAAATACTTTCTGCTATCTGAATCTTTCGTTCCAATAAAAAACGTCGATGCCGCGAAACGAGGGACACATATAAAGAGGGTGCGGTGTATAAAAAGAATGGAACAAAGACCTGCTTTCGGTTTATATCATTCACCATACCTCTGACAGTGTTGTTGATGCGTCTCTCAATTTATTAGATACCTTAAGTATCGATAGAGAAATAGTGGGCCTAAAAGAGTTGTTTGTAAAGCTTGAAATTCTTTTTTCTGGGTTGTATTAGTCATGCTGATCGATTCTGAAATTCACTCGACAAACATTTGGCTCAAACAGAGAGCGAGCATTAAAAAAACAAAAAATGCAAATGACGAGAACAAAGTTCCAACGAGTTTAAATAATGGCGCCTAAATGGCAGGCTCTATTGAGGAATATCGCAATATCACGACGCCATATATATATTTAATGAATTTAAAATACCAACTCCATGAGACCTCGAACGTGGGGTCGAGCAATTTTTCATCGTCAGGCGCTAATTGAGGCCGGCCCTTCGGTAAAGTTGGACCGGTGGGGGACGCGCTTATTCGTATAACGTGGGTTGTGTGTTATACCGCTACCCACAGCTAATATGGTATAGGGTAAACTTTGAGGAACCTATTGGAAGTTACGAGGACTATACAGAGTGGCGCGTTCTCTCTCTCTCATGCCCTCTAGCTTTTGTTACCCTTTTACCCAGCTCCTGCACAGCCATTCGATCCGTTTTCATTTTCGTACGTACTACGAGATACTCCTAGTGATCTCTACTATCCTTGAAAGCTTCTACCCTCTTTGATAATGTGTCTCTCCCCCTCTCAGACCTAACGGCAACGGTCCATTGGCTGAAAGTGTTCGAAGAAACCGGAATCTTTTGTTTTCATCCGTGCGGTCGATTTCCACGATACTTATCCTCGAATTTTTCACGTCTATTTACCAGGTAGATACCTCCGAGTCTCATCATTCCTATCATCAAGAATGTCTAAGTTCACAACAAACAATAGGTATTATCGATAGTTCCGATCAGATGATCAATCGTCAACTGACTTGTCGCTCTTCGCGAAAATCTCGCTCGAATGCTTCGACCAGCAATCAACGTCTGACTAATGATTCGTGGTCCACTGGGAAATACATCGGGCGGTAAATTTTTTCCCGCAATCTGCAACGTAGCCATTGACTGTCTGGTCTCTCGTAGAAGGCCGTTGAGCTTCCGATCCACCGTGATAAATGAGAGCTAACGGCTACCAAGTCCCATTGTACCGTTCAACTACAACTCTCGGAGCTTCTAATTTTCTACGCCTTTTTCGATCTTCGAAAACGAACTTTAGATAGTGTATCTAATTTTTCAGTTAAACCTGTCTCGTATACTTTCGCACATTTCCAATGAATATTTTTGCAACTACTCTTCCTTCCTGCGAATGATGCCTGAAAGACATTCTTTTGCCTTTCTTATAAGACATGGTCATGTACTTATAGATATAGCGAAGGACGATTTTAATAGTAGACGAATCTGGATGATTACAGGACGAGAGAACGTGAAAAGGGCTTGTTTCGAGATGAGAGTAAAGCATGAAGTAGAATTTGCGAAGAGTGAAGTCCCCCTTATGTTTCTTCGTAGTTTCTCTTGTACGATTGACGTTAGTAGTAGTGGTGTGGAAGCCTTGGACGTTGGGTGTCCTCCAATTTCAAGTTCGCACGGAGAGACGAGCGAACTTTGCCATCGTGTTCCAGTAGGTTGCCGAACAACTTTCCTTTGCCGATTGTCTCGCGAGGGAGGGAAAGAGAGAGAGAGAGAGAGAGATAAAGATCGGCTGATGCTAAGAGTAGCAACTTTGGCCGGTTGCATGAGAGCCAAGTCGAAACGAGCTTGTCCTTTCGTGCAACTCTTGCTCCCTTCCCTTCAATAATATATTTTTCCACCTGCATCTCTATTTTTTTCATACACGTGTATATATGCGATGCTTTCGTTCTCAGTTGCTGTTCCATTACTTTTTCAACCGCGACCAGATTCCATTGTTTTCAGATCGGTGACTGATTCTCCAATTAGCGCACAAGCCCAATTTTCCAAGCGACATGTCGACGAGGTCACACCGCACGTTTCCTTGTCTTGTGAAAATTCGTCAAAGGAAGATCGATAGTATCTAAAATTGATCAATTGATTTTATGTCACGTGCCTTCGTTCTTCAGTTACTGGGACTTCCGAGGTTTCATATGTGATTCGTGGCACAATGAAACTATTTCATGTGCGGTTTGTCATTTGCCGCTTTGGTTGAAAGGCTAGGACTATTTGATGAGAACGTTTAACTCCAGCCTACTATTATACGAGTATATAAAATGTCTCTCGTGTGTTTGAGCCTATATTCTATGGCGTTTCGAGAGCACGTATCCAATTTGGTTTCCATTATTGATACATGGACTGCGACGAAATGCAGAGGAAACGAACCACTGGGATGGCGATATCGCGGTTTCATACGAGTTCTACCTGTGCCTGGCTAATTTAAAGTGGTTGAGAGAAAGCGGATTCGCCACGAATATAAGCGTTAACACAAAGGCAGTAAGAGATGCGGAGACTTGCGCAGGAGGTGACATCGACAGAAGCTCTTCTCGTATTCCTGGAGGCATAAACCAGCCTTACGATCAGCCCTTAATCAGACTTCGTTAGTTAAGCCACGTTTTTAACGAGGGTATTTCGCCCGAGTATTACGTCTCCGTATCACCTCTCGGAGCCATTTGCGAATGCTTTCTATGACGTGTCACTGAAAGCTATCTCGCCGTCTCCTACCATTTTCTCCGCGCACTCACTATTTTCGTTCGGCAGCTTTTTCGAACTCATATCTGTTCCAGTGTTATTTTCAATTTACCGCCTATAACACTTTTTTATTGCTGTCACTTTACATAATAGGATTAACGTCGTACAATCTCGGAATGAAAAGTATTTGAGATTAAATTAATAAAATTAAGATTTTTTGTGAATTGAGATCTGCTCGAATTTAAATCTATACAATAAAAAATCGATACTGACCCTACAAACCTATTGTCAGTGTAAGTCACACCGCCAAGTAATCATTCCTGCCTTGATGAATAGAGGTCTCCATTTAACCAACGTCCTCGACGCACCATGCCCACAAGCCACAACAGAACGATCGGTGGTCTGGCTACTGGACATATCCACGGAGAAATTGTGTGTAAAGGTCAGCAGGAACCCAAGCCAACTCATTCTCTTGTCTTTCCATACCACTTTATGTTTTAATTTATCCTCAGTAGACAAGAGTCGATTCGTGATGAAAAAACTTGAGCCACGATAAGCGGACATTGACTCGTGTTAGTCCCAATTTTCGTTTCCGTTGATGGGTAAATAATGGAATTTCTTGAAAGTAAAAAACTTTTTGAAAAATATAAATGCCAGTGCCTCAACTGGGATATTTCCAAGATGTAAAGTTCCAGCTTCTCACATACAAATTTTTTATTCGTAGCTCGGTTGAAACCATCCACTAAGTTTTACGAAAGTTATGTAAGTTGGAATTTTTGTATGCTCCCAGTTAATTTTATTCAGCAACCTGTATTTGATTGAATTAAATATCGTTCTGCATATCGATTCGGATCATGGGCGTATAAGCTAATAGGGGGTTTGCGTTCCGGGCCGTAACCAGTGGTTTTTTCTCCCAGTCTGATTTATTTTCTGTCGGTTTCTTGGCCGGCAGGAATTTCAAGTAACCGTGTCATTTGAAAAATCAATACTTCACTAATTACTTAATACACGATAAAATCTCAGTCGGTTTCTTGAACAATCCCTCAAAGAATACGCGTGTGACCTCGATACATATCAGGATAAAATGGAGTGGGAGCAGGAAGTGTAATATCGCGACTCATTATCGGATCAAGCAAAATGCAAATTAGAAGAGGGCTTCGAAAGTAAACGTAGAAACTCGAAGAGGTAATATCTGAATTCAGATACGGCTCAATATAAGATATGGAGGTCCGGGGGTTGGTGGGATACATGAGACTGGTAGTGGTTGGTAGAGTGAACGAGAAAATGCAATATATATAAATGTATGTCTATATATATAGAGGCAAGCAGAGCACATGATGCCGCAGGGCCAAGGGGTCATCTTGTTCCCTGATTTACTATACACAGTAATCTCTGTACCTGGCCCTCTCGTTCTCTTTCTCTCTCTTCCTCGTTCGCTCTAATAAACATCTGTTTAACTGGCTACCTCCCTCTTTCTCTCTCTGTCTCTTCTCCATACTTACTTCCTCTGACCGCGCAAACGATGCCCTTTCCGGCTATGTAAAATCTCGTACACCCCTTTGCCACGTTTCGCGAAGTCAGGGAGGAGGTTCTATGAGAGCATATGGTTGAACCGTAATACCTACATACCAGGAGGTACATGGGTGATATATTAAAGCCAGGAAAGTTCGGTAGTGGCGCAGCGGGCTTGGCTTCGCTAGTCGCCCCGCAGAAGGAGTAGAAATGTGTATTAGGTATCAGTGGAGTAGCTAAAGGGAGGAATTGCTAGTGTTCTGTGGTCTTCCTCTAGGCTTTTGCTCCAGTAGCTACGGAGATGATGGTGGGGAGATCGCCCTAGACGGAAGACACGCTTCCATACTGAATACCTATATGATATATATGCGCACAATTGTATAGATATGTATGAGAAGCTGTGTGTCTGGTGATGGTAGAGCATGTACGCTAGAGAAACGGTGCTACTCCTACTAGCTACGGGGATCGGCTGGGACGGGCGTGCCTCGCATAAGTTTACATTATCTTACCATCAGATAGGGTCTACTCGCCAAGCACACCGCTACCATAGTCACGGACAGAGAGAACATTTCTATGGGGTTTCGCGCCAAGCTCAACTACCTGATGACGTTCGGTATACCTACATCCTACTATACAGTTTACCTGTGTACACCATCACGGTATCCTCTACATTGCTGTTGAGATATGTTGTATCTTTAGGTTCTTCCCCTCTCTCTCTCGCTCACCCTCTCCGTTTCTCTGTCTATCTAATATAAATACTACATGTACACTCGTACACAGGTAACCGTGTAGACCGTATCGAATTTACCATATCGTACCCTTCCTGCACACCACATTACGATCGCTGAAGAAACATATTTCCTTGGAACTGTATGAGCTACTATTTACCTAACAAGTTTTGTAAAAACAAACAGCAATTTGGTAGTGAATAATATATAGTACGGATATGCTAAACGTAGCCTTGAAAAACGAAAATGCATGCGAAATACAGAGAGATGATGGAACAAAAACAAAATGGTTACCCAAACATTTCTATTTCAATCTTGTGTGAAGTACTTTAGCGTTTTAATAAGTAAAATGAATAACGTACGGTACGGATATGCTAAACGTAGAGCTGGGAAACGAAGATGCGTGCAAAATACTGAGAGATGATAAAAAAAATAAAGAAAACGGTTGCCTCAACGTTGTAGTTTCAATCTAGTGTGAGTTCCCTTAGCGTTTTAACAAGAAAAATGTAATCGAATTATTTACGAGGCTCCAGCGATTCCACAATCACTTGCTTTCTGTATATTTTCACACCAAATAGACACTCCACTGTATGCGATATAAAATCAAACGAGCACCAATCGCAACCCGAAGACTTTTTTCTCGATCTCAATTTATTTCCCGAAGCTTCGTTAATGTGATCCAAGCACTCGAAAGAGACGCCATCATCTTGGAGAGATGCGAGTTATTTGCTCGAGCTGCGAGTTTGGAGATTCTCAAAGAGCAAAAGCTGCATCACTAATCGTTTATCCATCGGGAATCGTTTCGTATTCGTCTCAACGGTAACAGCGAATTCCGGACGAAATTATCCTCTGAAATGGAAACTTTCGGTCCGTTCGAGAGCCAGCGAAACTTGGTGCTAAGCCAAATATTCTTAATGCAGGTTCGGGAAAGGCCTCTTGGCTGTGAGGCAGGTGAGCAGAAAAAATCGATTTATCCGATAGAGCAGTTGATAAAATAGAACAAATTTTAAAATCGGATAAAATTGCCAAACATATAAGAGGATCAGAGCCATAATTAATACATTATAAAACTATAACCAGCCATGGGGAGTAACGGTAAGAAAGTTTGATGAAATATGCAAAGAGGCTTAAAACATTAATCTACATGGTAATACCACATCCGCCTTTTAAATATTCGTTTTCGTACTTATTTTTTTTTTTTCTCTTTCTGCATGAACGTTGTAAATTAGAACGTAAAAAATTTTAGGAATTGCCTTTTGAGGCGGAAAATAGCCATCTTATGAAAAGGAATACATTAGTAAATTTTTCTTTGCACATAATAATCCACGAATATACGGTACGCATTGTTCGCCAAACCATTAGCCAAGGTAAACTCATTTTGGGATTTATAGTTCTCCAACATTATAAACACTGTTAACGAGATAATATTCAGACTCATTAGAGTTATTTTAACAGGTGTCGGTATACAATATACACAAAATGTATAATTTCGTTCTATTGAAACAACAGCAGCACACCAATGTGCAAAAGTAAATTTGAGAGTGAACACGACCGCCCCCGACGAGGTGACGAATTGTCAGTGGGATCAAGCTCTGAAAACGTGTTTATATCGAGGGCCCGATGATGAACCTGGCGAAAACACGCTATTGAGTAATTACCTCTGCTCGTTAGTGAATATTACTTTTTTGTCGAAGCTACAATAAAGTCATATTTCGATCGAGTAGTATTACTCTTTAATGATAGACGCGATACCGAATGATCGTGTTATTTTTTTTAGAAAACTATTATCCGAAACGAGGACACGATGGCTGTAACTTTCGTTCGCAATTTTACTGTCAGATTATTTTTTCGATAACGTGTCAATTTTCAAAGTGTTATATGAGTGTTACGATACGATTGGAATAAAACACGTAGAAAAGCGTGAATCTGTATGGTCGGAGTGTTCCCATAAGCAAAAGTAAAATGTCGATAACCGGAACTGGCAGAAATAGAACTCGGTACAGAGAACCAAGAATTCGTATACCCATCGTCATCTTTTTGGTTTTTGTGAGGGAAACTGAAGAAAGAGCGAAGGCGTGCCAGGGCGCTTGCTTCGAGGAGTAGCGGAGCATAATTTCTTGGTGACAGCGTGGCGCCGGCTTTTCAACCCTTATAATATCTTCAACGCCCTCTCTTCTGCATCCCCTTGCTTTCTCCTGTAACTCTCAGTATTCTGCGTCCCGAGATTCTCCTGTCCCTCTATCCCTCTTGGGAATACATTTCCATGCATTTTCCTGAGGCAAGTTCTCTTTGGCAGACCCCAACGGTCTCTATCCCGGCCCCACCTCCTTACGACACTCTCCCTACTTTCATTCCCGGGTACTATGAACTAACCCCCGCTACCTTGACTGATCCTGTTCTCTCCCCGCCACCTCCTACCAATCCCTTCGTTCTCGTGATGCTCTTACGCGCCCGCGCGTTTACTCCTCTTCTGCGCCCCGGCGGAGCTTTAATTACCAACTTTTCCCTGTTTTCCGGAAATTCGAGCGTGAGGCCGACCAGATTCTTCTCGCCGACAGGCGTTTCATTCCCCGCATTCAGTCTAGTTCTTCATCCAGCGTAATTCGCCCTCCTTTTCTTTTATACAGCATGGACTGGTGGTATTCTTGTTTTAACGCGCCAACCGGGCTTAATTCATTTCCTTCGTTCTATTTACCCGGATATATTCAAAATGGGCGATTGTAACACTGATCATCGCGGGATGAAATATCGTCTATCCGCTACACGTAAACAATTCCGTTTGAACATCGTAAGTCCAGCAAGTTAGTGATGAAAACTCTAAGAATCTTTCAAAGGACTCATAATAGATAGAGTCCTTCGAAAAATCTGTAACAGAATAACTTCTTTCAGGAGAGTTATCCCATTAGAGTAAACATCGACGATAAATATTTATTGTTGGAACAGTAAAGAATCGTGTTCATTAAAAGTCTTTCAACCGCAAACACTTTATTTTGACCACGAAATGTTTTCAAGTTTTAATGAAATTTGCATCTGGATGATCCACCTCTCCATCCATAAGTTTGATCGTAGGGGCCATGCAACTCTACCATTCATATAGGTATTTATTTATCGTGTACAAAGGTTGGGAGGGTGGATTGACCGTGAGGTATGCGGTGTCTGCATAGTACTGTAGTGTGGCGTTGGGGCGAAACAGGTGCAGTCCAGTGCGCTGTACACGGAAATTGCAAGCTCACGTCCCGCAGGTGCTCTTCGTCATCATAAAGCCTATCCTAGTACCGTGTACTGTATTAAACCCGAGCTCGCCCTACTCCCACCACTGTTCCTACCGGAGAGCCTTTAGCTCGGTTAACCCCCCTTTATGCCGCTGGACCATCCTCGACGAGTTTCGCGTACAAACATTTTCCCACACATTCACGGGGTCCCGCTATATGGCCTAAACCTCTTCCGTACTACGCATCAGAGCCTAACACAAAAGCGTTCAACAAACAACCTACACTATATTTAATAATCAGCATTTACGTCAAAAAGTTACGAATTAGGTGGCGACGGTACAGACACACAACCTGGAATTCGTGCTCTGTTCTTATCCGAAGGGGCCACTTCATTTTGGACTCTTGGTTTATAATAAATAATAATTGCTAGTTATGTTTCTAGCGCATATAATTATTTTCTCTAATACGAAAAGCTGGGGAAAAAAGCCAGAAAGAAGTCGTTGTTTCTCTTTGCCAGTTTTGTAAACCAGAATGAGCGTAATAAAATTTGAAGAATGAGGTGACGGGAGACACGTCGATTATAATGATTTCTTACGAGTCAATGTAAGCACCGATCATGCCTTGTCCAAGTGTGGAGAGGTCTGCCATTGTTTTTCTCAGGAGTACAATGCGAGCACGCGAAGGAGCAGATTCTCTATTACCGGGGTTGTACGTCGCCGACCTCACTTGCAAATATGTATACAGTATAGAGTCTCGAGCCGCGGGTGAACTAGCTCGCGTGTACATCGATCCGGTCGCGGTCCGACCTCCTCTGCCTTCTACCAACCCTTCCCTCCCAGTCACTCTCTCGCTCTTTCTAACACACTCCCGCAGCCCATAGTGTGCCACTCTCGCTGGTTCCCGCATGCTACCACTTTCAATCCTCACCTCGATTCCCCCTCATTCGCTCTCCACCTCTCACTTGCTCCTCATTCCCAGCGGATTTACCCAACATCACGCACCACTTTTCTTAAAGACTCAAACACGCTATGTGTACCTACAGCGTGCAGACGATAGTAACACCAATTGCTATGCGCGCCCGGTCTCCCTGCAATCTTCTACAAGTCCCCGTTACCGTACGATCACTCGAAGAAGAAGAAAAAAACGAAAATAAATAAATATAAAATAAAAGTTTACATGAAGTGTAATAACTAAGAATCTTCGGGTTTGCTTGTTTTACAGGCTCGTATAATTCCAGTCAATATAAACGGTCAGTCTAGAGGAATAGGTCATTCAATGATTGTTCCACAAGGCTTGACCCCACTAGAAACTATTACCAACCTTTTGAACGACCTTTTCATGTGCATGATTTACCGTAACCTTCTTTCTCCTCGATTACCGTCAAAGACATTGCCACATCAGTGGCATCTGGAAATGACAGTGACCTGCAAATAGGCAAGAAATCTGTTTGGCGAGTCCTCAAATTTTTCCGTCATGACTCCAGAACCAGTATAAGCAAAACTTTGTCCATAAAAAAGGGACTATGGTTGTAGGGAAAAGTGGAGGGCGTGATCACGAAGACGTACAGTTATTTCTATAGTGACAGTTCAGCCCTTGGTGGTTCAACGAGCTAAACCCCGTCCAGCTGTCCTTGCATATAACGACTGTATTTCGAAACACAACCGGGCCATTACCCTCAGGCCGCATCGCGGGATTCGCGGCTTTCGTGTCCCCTATTTGTTCGCCTCTTCCTGTGGAAAGCCCTTTGCGGTTGCCCGTTATTGCTTTACTACTCAACTGTCCACAAAATACTATCATCACGTCAAAATCGTCCTTACTTTCGTTGATCCCTTTACTCGACTTTAATTAAATCTCAAATTGTCCGACTTCGCGTAAAGCAACTTTTAGCTCTGGATTCGTCAATAACGCGATATTCGTACTCATCCAATAATTCGTATTGCGTTTCATCATTATTTGTGCCATTTAGTTGATGGAAAATTTACCGAGATGAATTGTGGTCGTAGACCTCGAAACACACACGCGGTATCCGCGAAATTCTCGGTTTTCCAGAATGCATTGAGTGCAATGCGTCAAAGAGAAACTATGAACTATTCGCTAAAGACCGGCGGCTGGTTGATGGTGCGCTCGACCGAACGGCTACATGACACCCGTCACCAATTATTGTTACCGGCATCATCATTGCGGAAACCAATGCCTTGGGTCAAATAGTCAATTCATGCCTTTCGTCATTACGACCCCGTAACAGAAAAGCAACCATGCGCGGTTGGCCTGCATATATGCGATGTGCATTCACACCGATACAATCTCCAGGTAAAATACATGATGATCACTATAAACTGGCTCATGTAGTACCTTGCTCCGTCCTCTGCGGCGTACATTCTCTCTTGTATATTATGTCCGTTCTCCCCGGGTATAACATGCGTTCACGGCTTATACGCGTACATTAAACGCGTACCCTCAGCACATGGACTAAAATACACACGTTGTGCACAAGGATCATTGCCGAGGACCTTCCTCATTGGCCATTCGTCGGCACTATGCACGATACTTACATACTCCTATACCTTGATGATATCACAAACCCCTGGAGGTGTTCTGTACTTGATTTAGTGTTAGGTTAATGAGAATAAAATATAGAGTCATAAAAATGATGCATTATATTAACTGCTGACGGGATGGAGCTTTCCAGAAAAATATGCGGAGCGTGCAATTCAAATCATAAGCTCGGAATAAAATTCCAATATTCCTGCCACCGAGCGATATTTGACGGGTTTCTTTTTTCTCTGTCCGTCTCGAGACACTCGAGTCTCAGTCCCCGTTTTATTCCTACTGTCATATTTTATGTTTATAATGATTTGTCTTCGGTTCAAAAAGGAAAAAATTCATGTATAGTTTTCCGATCTAAAACAAGACGGTAGGACGAATAGTTCGGTAAAGTGCAAGAGCTCACTATCGTTACTTAGTCTTGGCTTAAAGTCTCGTTGGAAAGAAAGAAAAAAAATTTAAAGCCCCACGTGAATGCTTTACGAGTTCTCACCAGTTGGTGAAACCTGGTGAAATTAAGCTTCCAGGCATCGAGGTCAGTTCAAATCCCTTGGAGTACAATCTTGCGAATTTTCCTTATTATTAACTCGGGTATCAAACTTTGGTTCACCGCAAAACTGCCTCGAGCGCAGCTGGAATTGTTCCTCTGATTGCGGGATATGTAACCCGTGTCTGTGACCAGTTCATCCAAGTCTACGATGTTTTTCGTCCATTCTCAAATAGAAATAGAGAAATTAAATAGATTTTATTTGTAGTTTGATTAAGGGATAGAATCAGAGATAATAATCACAAAAAGCGAATATTTCGATACCGTATTTTCTCCAATTCGAAATGATTAAAAACATAAAATACAATCAAACCTGAAGTTGGTCTAAATTGAGTTCGACATGGGTTAAATTATTCTACAATCACGTACGATTCGGTATCGTCTGAATTCTACTTTTGATTGAAATAGAATTTCATTAATTATTGAGAAACGTCAAAACGATCGATGAGAACAGGTCGACGGTTGATTTGTCAGAGGAGGATAAGAACAGAGGTCATCTTTTTTTCTTTGGTCTTCTTCTCCTTGTTCTTGTTTTTCTACTTGCGCCTCTTCTTGAGAAAGTCCCGAGAGAAAAGGTGCCTAGATCACCCCTCTATCGCCCTCTCGTAATACTCGGCTTCGACAAGCACATTTTCTACCCTCTTCCCCCAATCAAAGCCATTATTAAGCCGTCTAGTGCCCCCACCCTGTGGGCTCTCGCGCCACTTTGTTCATAGCGCGTGAAACCGGAGTAGACGCCGGGGGCTAAAGGCCCATTCTGGCTCGGGATCTCTCTACTCCGGAGGACTCGGGGGCTTGGTCGTTGGCGCTGCGCCAGCGTATTCATTCCAGAAACTAGACCCCAATCTAAGGGGCCAATTATTTAATCAATTCCACCCTCTTAGCGGTCTTGACGGCGGTGAGTCGGGGAGGGTTAGACTATGAGTCCACGAGTTCCTACCTCCAACGAAGCTCGCCACAGTCGACGACAATTGAAATCGCTTCTCCTTGTCTACTCCGAGTTGAAATCGTTGTCCTTTACTGTGCCAATTCTATAGCTCGAATGGAATTCTCTTTCGCACAGAAGACACCCCCGCTCCTGCCAGACCGATTAAATAGAGACTGTAATCGTACGATCCTGTTGCAGTCGCCGGGCTCTTCCATATATACATTTATACACTCCACATAGATATGTATACCGTAAGATATACGTTTACTCAAATATATGCGCGATCCCTCGTTATGCTCTTCAGGGACACCATTTACAATAGCAAACGCGACTTATGCCCAACCCCTTCTATATTATACATCAAATGCAGATGATGCTTATCTTTACAGTCGGTTTGTGTCCAGGTCGAATATCAGTTTATACAAACATCCAGAGGCATTCTCCTTGATACATTCATCAATTGATTTTTCAATTGAGCAGCAATATGTACTTTACGAGAGGAATAAACTCGTGTACCGCCATTTAACGGCCAGTTATATGAATCGGGTTTCATCTCTCCGGTTTCACACGTATGATGACCAAAATCCGGTTTTATATCATTTTACATCGCTATCTCGCAGTCATACAATCCTGGTTGGGCTCTTGGCCTAGCAAATGACATTTCCGGTCAATTTCCCATGACCACCGCTACGAAGAACCGTATAAGGCCAACATCGGAAGTTGATGGCGGATTTTGCCGACGTGTCGCACAGCCACAGAAACGAATCGTACGAGTGCGAAACCCTCCGGAAACTTGCTTCCTTCCAGGTAATTTCCTTTCGTCCGTGGTCTCGCATGATCTCCGCTCGAAGTCCTTGCTCGTTTATGAACATCGTATACACATATATGCACAAATTATCTGCGCGAATAGACTGAAATGCGGCAATGGCTTATGGCATATCCTTCAATCATG
Organism: Dusona sp. PSUC_FEM 10030013; assembly: GCA_018902295.1. Classification (NCBI taxonomy): domain Eukaryota; kingdom Metazoa; phylum Arthropoda; class Insecta; order Hymenoptera; family Ichneumonidae; genus Dusona; species Dusona sp. PSUC_FEM 10030013. The sequence goes on along the minus strand of JABSMR010010195.1, from coordinate 2,258 downwards.
GAAACGATTTAGCAGCTAATTCGCTATTCATAAAAAATGTATAAATTAACGTTGAACCTTTTACTCTTCATCTTATTTGAAATCTAGAGGCTTACGTTTACTTCTAAAATAAATAATCATTAGTGATAAAACCAGGTTTATTAAAACGACGACGATCTATCGAAAATTCCGGGGTTTATTTTGGAAAATTTACGCAAGCCCTTTGCTATACTAAAATCGCACAGCTTTAGGGAACGTTCGTTTGCATAGATAGGGAGAAGATGACATACGAGCACCAACCGCACCGAGTCTTTCGACGATTATTATAGAGGTATATATAGGAATATAAGCCTTTTCCACCTACCGCATCTCCATCTCTACGATCTACCTAATACGAGGCAGGTTGGGTTGGTCTGGTTTTCCTCTTGAGCTACAGAGTTGCCGAAGGTCGAGTGATCAGCATAGTAGACCGCACCCGACCGAAGGACAAATTTGTGCGGTATAGGGAAACTCTGTGTCTACCGGTTAACCTCGGCGTACAAAATCAGCGAGCGTACACCGTGGCAAATTCTGACGGCATTCGTACCAGATGACACGAATCGTGATTTTCCACTCTCAAGTTGAGCTCTTGTCCCATCATCTATCCCTTTGTACATGCAATACAACCGAACGGTTATCGATCCTACTGGGTCCCAAAGTAAGAGAACATTTTATAACCGTTTTGCATCTATAGAGGAGTCGAGCAAAAGTATCGTCCGAGCTTTGAATAAAAAAGAATATTCCATAGTTGGAAAATAAGTGATCGACGTCGGGCGGTTACCGCTGTTGGTAAGGTACGAAAGCACAGTTCTCGTACAGATCACAATCACTCGACTTTATGAGGCAATCACGCCGCAGGGTCTATATAGCCTTTCAACACCTTTTCGGACCTGTCCGTATACGTATATACACCTTCACAAATGTGGATATACCCATTTGGCGTATACACTTTCTGTAAGTGCTAGTAGGTACAAAGGCTTTTCACGGAGAGAGCCAACCGCGTCATTCGCACCACGACTTACCAGGTGGACATTACGCCTTGCCTCCTTCTGTGATAAGTACCGTAATTTTCCTCCCTATTCCCTGTAAAATCGCTCCGCAACACGTATGCCTGTTCGTGAATAGTCAAGATGGTACCGCAACGGGAAGAAAAGATACAGCAATAAATGACTCTGGCACACGTTATAGTTCACAAAATCTGTAGCTCTATGTATATGAATGAATTGAAATTGGATCAAAAGTTTTTCGTGTTGAACGAGTTATCGAACAACCGTGTCATAGTGAACATGCGCTCTTTCCAGAGTTACAACGATTCTCGTTTCACATTTCTATAGTTTTCATTTTTTTATGCTGCAAAAATGAAAATTTATGTGACAAATTCCATAAGAGAAGGATTCCTATATACTTCAGTCCAGGTTAACATGGTCATAGAATGTTGCTGAAGCTGCGTGTGGTCAACATTCGTACGAGAGAATGAGAGGTGGATATGAGAGAGTCAACATACTGCGGTAGCACAACGTGCTAACGAGACATATAGGTCTAGGCTGTGAGTAATAGATTCACATTACTGCGAGTCTCAAGCCCCTCAGTTGTTCTGGCATCTCGTGACGTATTGCTTCAACGATACCCTCGACCATATGCGTTCGTCCTGTACAACCCCTGGGCTCATGTAATGAGCCAACATTATGCTTTATCTTGGCATTATTACCTTCGCTACGTGTAGAGAAAACTCCGATCCTCCCCCTTCAGACCTTTTCCATTAAATCAGCAACCAAAATACGTCAATACTATAACTTTTACAATTACACTGAAAACGTGAGATTTCGGTCGTCAATGGTCAAGCTGTGGTCTGTCAGGGTTTTAAAGTCTCGGGCTTAAACGTCGCGAAGCCCAAACGAGCAGACTCGAATCGTCTTATTTCAGGAAACATCAGCGACTCACAATTCATCACATATATGACAAGTAAGTATGACTCATAAAAGGAAAATATTAATTGAATTTTAAATCTTGTTTGAGCTACGATTGTGTGATTGTTTTTGTATAGTTTGTTGAACGAACGAAATTTTCATTGAATCAACAAATTCTACGGACACGAACGATGAACAAAATATGCTGTTCACTCAACAAAGCTTTGGTCGATTCGACCATTTCATTTGCTGGCTGAAATAAATATTGCTCACTATATACGACAATAATATTGTTGAATTAACAAATTTCATTTTGTTCGCCACAATTCGTTG
>JABSMR010010194.1:0-19615 GCA_018902295.1 Dusona sp. PSUC_FEM 10030013 | reverse complement strand
CCCCCCCCCTCCGGCCAAAGTTTAATGAGATTTTGCCCAGGGTTGAAGGGAACGGAGCAGCAACAGATAGAAAACGGCCGTCGCTCTTTTCACGTCTGATATTCATCTTTTCTTATATATATATCGTGCATACAAAGCGCATCGAATCGCTTGTTTATTCCAGTGTACCGGTAAAGCAGTCAACTCTTTTTCAACTCTTTGTACTCCATCAAAACTTTTATATTCTACATACCGTATAAATATGATAATAACGTCATGTTATATATGAAAATAACACGAGGACGGGAAAGAGGACGGGAGAGATGATTAAACGATTGCGTTTGCTGCTCGATACCGAGAATTACGATTAAACATAAAAAAAGTCACGTGGTAGTGTTTCAATGGAGATTCGTGTAACGGTGTGGTGTTGAAAAGTAGTCGACGTGTAACGAGGAGAGTTTTGCCTATAAGGCAGAGAGGCAAGAGACCCGCGACGAGTCGAGGGAGAAGAGTCCTCGAAGGATCGTTGTACCGTCGCCACGGTGTTTCGCATCTCTCCCGGTTTATTCTCCATTCACAGGTTCGTCGCCCTGGCACTCGTGCACTTGTGCTCTCGTGCACAGTGTACTTTTTTCTCCTCTTTCTCCGGTCGTCGCAATGCTGCACACCGATCCGGAGAGAAGACCCTCTTCCGCCGATTGTTTTTCACATCCCCCTCGTCTCTTGTGTTAACGAGTAGTTGAGGACGCGCGATAGCGCGTCACAGAGACAGGGAGGGACGAGAGGACTCGTGACTCGAGCACGGAAATATTCTCTCGCGACAACGCAGAGATATAAAAAATATACCGAGAGGCATCGCTGCAGCAGCGTCGACCCTATTATTATTTCAACCCTCCCAACCACCTCGTTCATATAGTACAGGGTCTTCCACTATCGATGCTCAATAGCATCGATCGTGGAAGCGCTTAATTCGGAATATCGGGCAGTTTTTCCAGTTATTTTCAGACTCGATCGATTAAAGATGGAAAAGCAGATTCGGTTACATATTTGTCGAAAATGTTATGTTTTTCAACATTTGGTTCTATGCATTTGTGCTTTATTTATGGTGGAACACCATGTATACTGTTATTATATCGCGTCGCAATTCTCTCGAGCCATCTTCCCTCGCTTGTACATGAAGAGATAGGCCGTTTTTTTATTCAGTCATGACATATTTTACGTGAAAAGACACACTCTGTTAACCACGAGGATCGATGCATCAATCTCTAGGCTGGTGTTATTAGTAGGGGTGGGATAGCGATGTATAGGAGGGCTACAGCCATCGAGAGTGAGGATCGTTCGGCCAAGCTGCAGGGAGCCGGTGGGGAGAGAGTGCCTCGATCAGACATCGTGTTGGCAAGGGATAGAGATGTCTTTGGGTCAGCCATACGACATCCCAGTCGGAATGTTAGAAAATTAGCATTAGCGATTAATCGTCGTTGGATTCTGCTGTCACTTACTTTTCTAACATCGAGCAGCAATTCTGTTTATTAAAGAGACAACTATAATACACAGTAGGATTCAGATTGCTTGGAATATTCGCTCCCATTAGAGTGGTCGTAAGATTCCAAAAATTGTCTACGTTTCTCGAGAGCCTCATTCCCGTCTTTCGGATCGTTACTGTCGTTTGCATCCAGCATTCTTTTGCCCAACATACTACTCTATCTGCTCTTTATCCAGTCTCGTATTTCCAGAAGCATATACGAAACGACCAAATGGACGTGGAACAAAGAAAATGGTACGGTCGGTCCGAACGTGAGTGGCTACGATGTGGGTGGCTGGAGCGCGTGCGATAACGACGAGGTCGAATATAGTAACGGAGGGGAGCGCGCGCGCAACGAAGAAACAAAGAGACCGCCGCGGGGTTAGTTGCCCGTATGTACTCCAGTACGCTTTTCCCTGCCCACGAATAATTGCACAGCCGATAAACAATTACATCCCTGTCGCGGTCCTCGTCGGTCCAAGAGTTTAACTCTTTCTTCCCCTCTCTCTCTCTCTCTCTCTCTCTCTCTCCCTCTCGTGCTGTATATAATATGCTCGGGAAATTCGACGAGATACGGTGGAAAAGCGAGAGGGAATTTTGTACGAAAAAAAAGTAAATAAGAGAGTCGGAGGTCGCAGAAGGGAATAGAATAAAAGAAACAAAAGATAAAAGGAGAGCGTCGACACCACAGAAGTTTCATCCTCATCGTCGTCATCCTTGACGTTGCCGCAGGGTGAATCGCGGTTTTTATTCTTTCCTCCTCTCCGGCTTTCGTTATGTTTAATAAGCTCGTTTTTCTGTAACATGCACTTCCCTTCTCTATAGACACTGAAAATTAGGAAAATGCTTGATCGAAGCACGAACAGCGTTGCGATATGTATTTTTCGAGTCAAGAACAAACATATTCTCCAAGGCGACGACTCTCGGATATGGTAATCGATCTTCCGCTCCTGATGCATTCTCCCTGTTCGACCCGGTATTATATTAATATATATAGCTCCCGATACACTTTCGCTTCGCTCTTCGTCATTCATCTTACTTTCTCAGAGCCACTCTCAAACCTCCGATAAGTTCGCGGCCTCTTTGTTTTTCTCGTACGTCGTGATCGAGAGCAAAGGCGGATAAGAAAGATCCGTGACGGGTCCTTTGGGGATTTTCTCCGCTACTTCCGATATATAATGTACCTCGCGAGAGGGATAGAGATAAATAAACGAAGAAATAAAAAACGAAAAGTTTCAAAGGAGAATGGACCAAGGGGGCGAGATAAATAAAGTAAGAAAGTGGATGGATGGACAGATATATAAGCTCGTTTCGTACTCGCTCTTTTTGCTTGATATATACACGGATGGATGTAAGAAAGGGCGTATCTTGTAAGATTTGAGGTGGAAAACGCGCTCTACGTACGTGATACGCAGCCAAGGGCGCTGTATTCAGTAAAATACGCAGTTACCGCGCGCCAATATTAGGTATGTACCGCATATACTCTCGCAATGGTTTTCCTCCTCTCCCTCATCCATCCTTTCCAGCCGCGTCTTGTCCGCGCTCTCTCCTTCTGCTGTATTTTGTACGAGCAAGGAGAAGCTCCGGCGCATATTTACGATCTCTCCTATGTCCCTTTCGAGAGTCGAAAGAGTGAGGGAGAGAGGGAGAGTGGATCGAGTTACGACGAGTATGATGAATAAATCTTCCGGCGAAGCAGGGAGATCCCGGAGCTCTCGCAATTTCCCGTTGCCCGTTAAAGTCGTCGTCGTCGTCGTCCTCGTCGCCAGTTTCTCGAATCGAGAGCTCGAGAGATAAATGAGGCAAGAGCCCTCCACCTCTCGCTCCTCGTATCTGAATCTGTATGCGCTTGAAAACGCGGGAGCGTAACCTTTCATTTTAGCTCCACTCGATCATAACGACACGACCGTAATACCATTGTACCGGCCTCACCGAATACCTCCTATAAAAGTCCTTATAAACGTCAGTGATAAGAGGGGAAAAAGGGACATTTCTTTTATTTCTTTATCGTCGTATCTATGACCTTGATGGGCCAAACCCATCATGAGCGTGTCAAATTCGTGTAGATACATATGGGTCGGCGAGGGCTGGAGATTGTTTTGTCAGGGCGAAATGTCAACCGCGCCCGCGCTGCTCGTCGAGCTTTATCCTTATACCTTCTTCCACTTGTTAAATTTGAATGAGACGCAATGGATCGAAATGAAAATAGTCTATGACCTCGATCCATGCTCGCGAAAACCGAACGGATCTCAGAGTTTTCCAACGGTGAAAAACCCGATCGGACTCAGCGTCGAGAGGTCACGTATGTCCCGGGGAAATGAAAGAAAAATCGAGGGCACGGCCGAGCTCGAGAGGAGGGAGCGTGCGGCGTTCGTCGTTAAAAATGCAGAGGCTCACAATTCCAGTGAAAAATTCAACGTCGACCGAGGGAGAGCGTGGAAAATTTGCTGGATGCGCGCTTACACGATCCTCCGCTGCGCTTCTCCTGGCAGCGCGATATCTTTATTATTTAAGAGATTCTCGTTCTCTCGGGGAAGACTTGGGTCTCGGAAGCCTACTACCTGCTCCTCCTACCTATATCTACCTATATATACACCTATCTATATACAGCGCAGATACAACATTGATTAGAGAAAACCGTTACGGAGACATAGGGAGGAAAGGGACGGAGGGATATCGCGATAAATCTTCAATTCTTTTTCTTAGCTAAGAATACACCATTACCACAATGACACGACGTTTCATGCGTCAATTCAACCACATCTGGCTTGTCCGACCAACTAGAATTTATCGAATTTTCGAACTACCGGCTCCACCGTTGCGCACACTCGCTTTCTTCACTTTGAAAACTTTATAGCCCTCCACGTATTTCCTCTTTTATCATCCTCGCCCTTCTTTGAGACAGGCAAACATGAATCCTTCACGAGCAGAGACTTTGCCGCTCAACAACTTTCTACGAATTACTGCCAACAATTGATGCCTCCAAAGTTTTCTAGTTCGTTTCGTTGACATTTAAAATACTACCATTTTCCGAAACATCGATATACCGGGCTCAATGCAGATATTGATCAAATTAAAAAAAAAAAAAAATTGGTTCTCAATGATCAGTTGGCACCAAATTCTACAAAGTGACGAGAAAACTATTTGCTTTGAATTTCGTCATGAAATAACTAATTGTCAAAGGATGGCGTCAGTCTTTTGGGCGTTTCGAGTCACAAGACATGAAAATAGGCGACTACAATATATAGTGAAAATGAAACACCGTTTGGAGTTCCTTGACGTGGCTTTTCTTTCATTTAACAAAAATTGGAATTTTCGGGAATTATTGAAAAATGAAATTTTTTTCATACATAAAAACGAAGTTTATTTATGGACGAGAACGAAATCCGATTAAGATTTGCAAAAGAAAATTCAAAGTTCATAAAGCGAATCTTGTTTTGCATGCTGTTGAAATAACTGGAAATTTGCAATGTCCAGTAGCAATAAAGGTTCGGAGACGATTGGGCGTCGTAAAGCTACCCCTGGGATTTACGGTTTATGTTATCGCTCTGTCGCACCCCTGCAAAGTCCTATAGGACTCGAGGAAAATGTAATTTACAGAGGGCAAATGCGTGACGCGAGGGCGTTGTGTGGCAACTTGCACCTTGTGTAGTCGTCGCCTTCGCAGTTGGTAACGGTGGACGAGACCGAGTATACAACGGGACTCCGAGAGTACGGGGAATGAGATCCGTGCGAGGAAATAACCAACCCTCCTGCGCCGCCATCGTCGTTGTCGTCGTTGACAAACGTCGCCTCGACCGGAAACTAACGTTCCGGGGGTCCCGGAGTGTGCCTTCGGGCGAGGAAAAGTCCTCTTCGAGCGTGTACTCGTTCCTCTCGTGCGTGTTTCTCCCAGCACGTAGGAGGTTTCTGTTGGCCGTTTCTATCTTCAAACATCGTGTAGGTATGCTCGCCAGGCTACGGCTGGGAGTCCCATGCACGAGTTACACGGGCCACGAGATGTTCGTCAAATATTTTTATTAAAGCGCCCACATTCGGCTCGATGATTCTCTCATCACGCGGAAAACTTTGTTATCGAGTGTTTGAGAAAAATATCATTCGGACTCGCAATGTTGCACTTTGACCACTTTCGCGGTTTGCCGGAGACGACCGCGAGCGTAAAAGATTTGAAACAACCAGGAGTTATAGTTCGTAATAAAGGTAGACGACTCCCTCGGCCAGAGGGAAACGCCCTGTACACATCCCGTGTTAACGCCATTTTCACCATCAACCGAGCTCCAGTCGGGGTGCAATGTGTCTGGCAATTTTTAACCACCATGGACGATGTTCTATATGTTTGTTATCGCATTCATCATTTAAATATTTCGAAATCGCGGAAGGACGGAGTCAAGAGTGATGGGCGTGTGTCTCACGGACTTGCTAGCACTAAGCAAACGTATGAAGTAAAAAACGGTATACCATACGGTTCATCCGCCATTTTCCATATGCATTTGCACTCGCGTATACAAGAGTGCTAATCCTTTACTGCATGCAACATTCCGCAAAACCTCCGATCATATTCGTAGAATAATTCACGAAATAATCTCCCGCCAGGTCCATCTACCCACGGTGAGCTTTGTAGCGAATTATACAAAAGCTTTCTCGGTTGAAATACTGGCGTGATTTCGTTTTTTTTTCTTCTTCTTCTTCTTCTTCTTTTATACCGGACCCTCTGAATTATCGCAAATTCTGGTAATCCGTGGGCGGAGAGCTCGCCCGGAGAGCCTAGGGAGGTCCGACAAGGTGAAAAAGTGGTCGGCAAAAGATTTCTGGTGGATATCCATTTAGCTCGTTTCTCACCCGTCCGACCTTCTGTAAGGTACACACACGCCGTGTGTATACTTTTCTCCGTATATACACGAGGGGCTTAATGCCATTCCGCGGCTCTCCCGAGAGCTTGATCAAACAAATGAGGGAAATGAAAAACGGGAATGCGTCCAGTGTGAGAAGAGTTTCGTTGACGGGGTCTTGACGACCAATTCTATATTTTTGTTTTACCGGTGGAATGATATTCTCCAAAGAGATCAACTTGCATCTTAAATGATAAACTTGCAATCTTATCCAGTCGTGCTTCGTCCAAGATCGAAATTGCAAGCTTGACGCTTTTTTCGTACGGCTCTATAGATATATTTATAAAGCTCGAGCACAGGTGTTTAATTCGTGCGGATGCGCGTACACCAGTTTCTAAAGGGAACACGGAGCTTGGGATAAAAATAGGAAGGAGGCTGCCACGCGGGCTACGGAGGTCATGGGGAAGGGGTGCTCTTTGCGCGTACAAAAGCAGCTTGTAAACGACGAGGGCTCTTCGCCCCATTCCACCGGTTACCACACATCGGGAGCACCCTCTTGCTCTCGCGGCCCCTTCAATGACACTCGAGAGGCAGTAGGGGCAACCCCGACTCGAGATACGGATACCAAGGGCCACACATACACCCGCAAACATAGACGCGCGCACGCGTGCGCGCCCGCAACTCCGTTTCAACTTGTGCGATAGTCTCTCCATCGTGTTAAATTCACTTTTTAACTTCCGCGCATCTATGTTTGCACAACGGAACGTGTTTTTCAATGTTCATTTCGGGAAAACGAAGCAATTTCATCGAGATAATCAATTTTTGTATAGTTTTATCGTGCGTGAATATGACGTACGCGTGTTTGCACGCGTGTATGCGACGATACGGGGGAAGGGGAAAGACGAGAAGCATCGAGAAACAGAGCGTATAACCAACGGGAGGGACAGCCTCGGGACAATGAGCATACGCCAACAAAGTTATCACACCGCTGAATAGGCGATGAAATTATTCACGGGCAATCTGTCGTAACCGAGTTAATTTCGCCCCGTTGAAAATCTACATATTCAGGAAGATAGCTGCGTTGCCCCCGCTCCCCCGCTGTCGCTCTATCTCTCTCTCTCTCTCTCCGGCGTCGGGTCTCCGGTGTGCTTTTGGTTTCTACGCAGCCACCAGAGGCCGAGTCGGAGAGCACCCGAAGCACGCCAAATGTGACGTTATATTGCTGGTATTACCCTCACGAAGTGCCGACGAGTTTGCCTTATTTTCAAACCCTCAATTCACCCACTCACGATTTCCCACCGGTACAATAGCCAAACGTGCATTCCGGGTCAAAACAATTGCTGAACGAATAAAAACAAAAAACAAACAATGAAACTTTCGCCTAATGAAAACCTTTCTTCTCCTTCTTCATTGTCTACAAATCGATATATATGAATATACGAAGAAATATCGTAACGAATCGGGTCGAAATTGATTATGTTAAGAATTTGTTTACAAACACAAAGTCACGATATACTCATTTGATAATGAAGAATTGATTCGTCATTGTGCGAATAATTAGCATTCGGCTGATGCGGTACGATCGGTCGATTTTTTCAATTACGTTGCTCTCTCAATTAAATCATACGCGAGTGCACGATCCACGGGTCTCGGACCCGCCGACAAAATTTAGTGGGCGAGCATCGAGAGTCGGGCCGCATTTTGCCCCATGGCCGACCAGTCTCCGCTTCACCAACAGTCTCATATTTATCTTTAATTAATTACTCGCAAATATTGGATCATTTGAATTTTCGGGGGAAAAAGGCGGCGATGGAAGCGTGTGTTTGCATATCTCCAAGGTCGTGCTGGGGGTTTCAACTCGCGTAAGCATTATTATACCCGAGAGTAGTTCTATACGCGAGTGGCCACAACGGGGAGGGGAATTGAAAAAGTCGAGATCGGGCTTGGACTTGGTCTCTCGTTGACCATTTATCCAATTATCAAACACGAAGCTGGTTCTCATCTCACATTTCTATTTGTTATGTATACACACATGTAAATAAAAGTGATATGTATTTGGGGGTTGAGCGCGAGCTAACCCCGATATGCTCGAGTATAATGGGTTCGTCATTCGGCTTGCCTCCAGGCGATCTGGGAGAGAGGGATAGCACAAGGAGAAAAGAGGCAGGCAGCGTAGCTGCTCCGTAAAGTTCAATTACTGTTCGATTACAAAGACTCCTGCGCTCGATACCACGGACGACAACAACGACGGAATACAAGTGAAAATAGCTGACCCGTTGTACCACCGCAAACTCGATCCGAGACCGCACCTGTTTTCCCCTCGTACTTCTCCCGCTCCCTTTTCCCGTCGGGTAGACGATACGATACAGGGAAAACCGAGCTTCGCAGATGGGCCCCGTGCGGGTATACAGCAAAAAGTGTCGGTATTTTTTTTGTGAATATCAAGAGATGCGCACCGGATAGAGCCAACAAATGAAATGAAAAAAGCACGTAGGAATAATAATTTGTATTCCTCCTTTCCACGTATACCAGAGGAATTAAGGAACGGCTGCTCTACAGCCGAATTCTCTCTTACCCGGTTAGATCGTAAAAGGGAAAGTAGCTGACGAGAAGTACTCTCGGGATGAACTCTCCGAGCCAGCTCATTAGAGAACCTCGCAAAACCACATCTCATTCGAGTCGGTACATTTTCTCGTTTCCCGGCACTCTGCGATTGTTACGGACGACGTTTTCAAGGGTGGTACGAGAACGCAAACTTTTTGCTTGTTCACCTCTCGCTGAATTCGCTGTTCGCCCTTGTTTGTTCCATGTACATATCATCTCGGCTTTCCATTTTGCCCCTCTTTCCCATTTATTTGTGTTTGCGTCCAAGAGAATTCTATTCAGCCTTCCGTTATAATCGAGAATAGGTACATTTATGAAAGCCTTCCTCCCGTACTTTCAACAAAACGAGATCGCCCTTTCCATCTTTTAAAAAACGAAAAATTACTGCATTATTCTTTATCCGATCGTGACGAGGAAAATGAAAAATCACGCGTCTCCCATTTTCCCCATCGGCATCGCTAAAATATCTCGTTTCCTTTTAGCAAACCGCCGAACTCGACGATAACTCTCGAATTTTCGTTGTTGTCGAGTGTGTCTGTTTTATCCATTATCCCTGTACGGCACAACCCCATAGGAGCTAATTCATGTGCCTCGTTTTTCTCCAACACGCGATGTCTGACAATCCATCCATCGGGATGTCTGTGTTCTTTTTGTAAATCCTGCTGCCCCTCGATGAATCTTACGAGCATGCAGAGACTCCAAGAGACGAAGAGATGGGAAACCGACACCATAGTACACAAAAGCTTTCGGTGTTGTTGGAAAATTCGAGACATAAGTAGGTTGAAGGAGATTATTATGGTAGTGCGGCAGCAGTGATGGCGGTGGTGGTGGTGGTGGTAAGAGAGAGAGAGCCGAACCGAGGGAAACTTGACAGCAAATCTTCTTTTTCACACCTCCCGGTGTGCTCATTCCCTCGTACATAACCGTGTCTCTCTCGCCTTCGTCCTTCACCTTTATATAATACACGCGTATATATATGTATAGAGCTTTACAAGCCAGAAGGCGGTCTGCCTTTTTCGCACTAAAACTGAACGTCCAATGCAATTTACGGAGACAAGATACAGCTGAGCCCGGACCCTAGAACGACCGAGCAACAAAATTTACTGCTTTCTCCGACGACACACATCTCTCCTCGTTCGATCCTCTTGTTGGTCATTTTTCGTACGCGAAAAATATGTCAGCAATTGAGCGACGCCAGAGATTTTCCAACGACATTCCTTTCGCTCTCTTGCTAATTTTTAAATCACATTACCTTGATGAGAAACACCGCGCTTGCTTCGTATCTCCCTCTCCTATCCTCCTCCCACCACTCTCTCTCTCTCTGTCTCTCTCTCTCTCTCTCTCTGTTTCTCGCGAGTACAATAATTTTCGCATAATCCAATTAGGCGGATGAGGCTTTCCGGGAGGAGGCTCTTCATCCCGATTCTCAAGCTCCTCTTTGGTACGCCTTTCATCATCCTTTCTCGCGAGAATAAGATACACCCGGGTAGCGTCCCCTGATATCAAGTTTCCAAACTCGATTCGCCCTCGACCGTCTTCGCGTTATATACTCGCGCATACACGGACGACGACACGATGTATTTTATAGCACGGCTGCCCAAGCGCATATTACAACAATGTTTTCAACACTCTTCGTCGTTGATTCGCTCTTGGCAGTCATTCGCCATGTAGAAAGGATATATGCACGAAGAGATCCAGGAGGAGGGAACTCAGGCTCTAACAACCGAGAGTACCTAATAAGTAGATATTCTCGAGTCGGATCAAGTAGCAAGCGAGCCAAAAGCCGGCGAAATCAAACAGCGATTGCTCGAGTAAATCTGCTCATCTCTCGTCCCTTTTCCTCTCGTCGTTTATTGTGGTATATAGTATATCTAGGGAGGGTGTGACTGCCAAGTTAATTTTCAAAATTCGTTTGCTCTTTCGGCTATCTCTCTTTCTCCTTTTCTGGCTCTGTATATTGAGATCTTTGCTTTGCTCCCGAGGCAAATTCTCGACGAGCTTCAGGGAGAAATCACCGGAGCGTGCAAAGCTTCGACGAGGGCACACTTTGTGTGCTCGAGTAATAAAATAAATGACAGCATCAGGGCTATGTCGGTTCTTTATTCGATATATGTATACTAATTGGCCATTTGAGGACCGAAAACGAACATAAAATCCAATTTGCCATATTTGCAAACTCGTTTTCCGTCAATCTTTATCTCCCTTTCCCTCTCTCTCTCTCTCTCTCTCTCTCTCTCTCTCTCTGTCTCTCTCCCTCGCTTTTTCTCCTTATTTCACGTTTCCAGAATGTTCTTATTTTATAGACGCGATCCCGTATGCGCCCTCTATTAATTGACCTCTCAGTTTCGGACGGTCGTTGCTCCACGTTGTGCTACTCTACTCTCGGAGCCCTACAACTCCGTCCAAGTGCACATACTTAAAAGTATGAGAGTGCCACAGTAGTGCATATACGAATTTGTCCGTTTCTCATACCCACCGGTTTACCAATTATTTTCTTCTCTCGGTTCATCCAATTTTCATATAAATTACAAGATGGCACGTGAGCACGAGCTCTAATTAAATATATTAAAAAATGGGTTGAAATGTCGGTCGTACGTGCATGTGAGATGCAATTTCGGTAACTTGCAAATAGCCTTGAATATTTTATAGTTTTGATAAAATACCGAAACGCGCCGCGTTTTTGGCCCACTTTGGCGATCGATCCGATGGGTCCTTCGAGCGTACACGATGTACCATTAATTATTGTTCCGCGACGGCAACACCGCGGATCGACAGATGTATCAATTAGCGAGTTATCGCGCGCGCACATTCGTACGCACGGTGATATACGCGCGTAAATCCGTGTAGTGATATGTAAGCGTGTGTGTGTATCGCGTGGCTTCCGGCGGGGGCTCATCGAGTCTCGTACGGGTATCGAAATAGTAGACCGCGAAAGCGCGCGACTCAGTAGCCATGCACCGGAGTATTTATGATCGGAAACATCGCGTTCGATGTACGGGGAGGAGAGGACCGTTCGGCGGGATTCTTGATCGGTGTCCCGGTAAATTGATTCGGTCATGTTGTCGAAATGGCATACTAGGGGCAGGAGGGAGGCTCTGCTCCGGCGAGGAAATACGAGATACGTTAATATCACTCAGGCATTACGATTATGATTGACCAAATTTGTATCGGACTCATCACGGCTATACGCCAAACTTGTACAAGGTTTTCCATGTCAAACTACCACTTTTCACGACATTTATGGTATTTCAATATACGCCCGCATTCCGATATTCGATATTTAGGAACCTTTTCGACCAAACATCAATAAGTCTCCACTTTTTTCATGCAGAGGATCAGTGCTGCTGTTGTCCAATTATAATATAGTTATAATGACGTTTGCCAACATTTTTTTTGGATTAATTAACAATTATATAGTAAATATTCGTTTGCCTTTCCTCATATACATGACTCTCGTTGCAGAAACGATACGATGTAGTAGCGATCTGTATATAAGCTCGGAAAATAGGCTAATCCAGCAAGCGAGGATTCGTTTCTATGTTCAGTGCTATTGCTCCAAACGATCGGTTATGCATCATATAGTACACGGATGAGGAGAACGATTGAAAAAAATGCTAAAGAAATGGGTGCATGCGTTAGGGTATACCAAAAGTTGAATACATACATACGTATCGACTCGGGGTACACTTTATGCAGGCACCTTTAGCGATACATATTCTATGTGACTTGATACATTCGTCTTTTGCATACGGTATATATAACAACGCAATCGGAGAATATATTCTGGTGGGTGCATGCAAAACGCGCAACAAGGGGATATATAAGGAGGAATAAAACCGCTTCGATCTGAAAAGCTACGGACACCAATCCGGGATAACGGTTCTTGACAGCTGGCGGGATCGTTTTTTTTCACGAGTCATCGCGCTCTCGTACAATCGTTTTCAGGTTTGATATACACGAGATATCCCTTGGCGAAAATCAATCTTGGTAATCCTAGTACGGAGTCTTTTGCTCCCAGCTGATTGGTGAAAGTGTATATCCAAGAACGAAAAGAAGGGGAAGGGGAGAACGTAGCGATACGCAAAGAACGAATGAAACGGAACGAGGATCAAGTTCTCGAGACTGTCGAGGACACGCGCCGAGGGAGTCTCTTTCACGATCTCTCGCTTCTTCCTTCCTTCCTTCCTTCCGTCCTTCCTTCCTTCCTTCCTCCTCCTTCCTTCCTTCCTTGATTCCTCTACTACCTATCTACCTACGTAACCTCTTGTCCGGGCCCGGAAAAGGGTGCTCATCATAAACCAGAGTCCACCGGAGAAACAAAGGAACAAAGATTCAATTTCCTGACGAGGGAAACAAAGGTTAAGGATTGTCGAGGAGCTTTTCTCCGGCAGGATTTTCTCGTCGAAAGCAGAAGGCGGTATCAGAGCCGCGTTGACTGCCTCGCGGGCATGTCGAAGCTTTCTTTTCCCCCTTTCGCCCCTGCTTTTGCTTCGTCACGCGTATACAAAAGAAGCTGCTTTTGGCTCAGCCGTTTCGCAGCTTCCTTCACCAACGGATGAGCATCATCGTTACCTGACGGTACGGTCACGGGCGCGAGACCTCCATGAATATTAATCCAGCGATATATCGCTTACATTTGTGCATAAATCTCGATCAGTGAACTAACGTGTATATACGTACAGTCTCACGAACCGAAATCGCACGGACCACCAATTTTATATTACGTACAGCTTTAGACACATACCACATGGTAAGCCTCCCTCTACACATGCTGCCCACGAGATTTTTAACCGATTGGTGGCCGACGCGTAGTCATTGCGAGGCTGCTGATGAAACGCCGCGAGAATATCGAATGTACACAGGACCATTCACGTTCAATCGTTTCTCTATCTCTATGTATCCCGTACAAATATATATAAATGTGTATATAGGGTATGGTACGCACGGAGGGTTCGGTTCCACCGAGCTAACGAGTGCGCCCTTCCTCTTGCTGTCCCACCTCCCTATATTTATTCACGCACGCTCCGCGTACACGTTCCTCTTCCGATCTCTTGCTTTTTCCTTGTTGGGATTCCGGAGCGTTAAATCTACGTTGTATTTACCTGGGCATTTCGCTAGGCCGACGACGATACGGTGATTAGTAATTACGCTAATTGATAACCCTTCCCTGCTGCTCTCCTTCAATTTTACTCCTTACGCCATATCGATCTCTATGCAGCCTCTCATTTCGTCGGTCAAGAAATAAATAAATAAATAATTTTGCATGAGGCTGAAAGAGCCCGGGGAAGGAGGAGGAGGAGGAGGAGGAGAAGAAAGAGAAAGAGGGTCGCCTTGTCGACGCCGGTTCGAGGGAGAGAAGCACCGGCTCGTCCGATGGTCGGACGAGCGAACCTCCTAAAAGCCATTATTGAATTACTGCCATTTGTGTATGAGCTATTCGGGGGAGCTCGCTTGTATAGCGGTAGGTGGGGGATGCGGAAAGCTCTCGTCAGTGCGGAAAGGGCTGAAAAATCAATGAAGGGCGAACTCTCGCTGCTGGGTTGCTTCTGGCGAGCCGCGGGGGGTTTTGCCAAAGAGTCTATACACGATAGGTATATACGTATAAGTATATATTCTTCGCAACAGAATTCAAATATTCGACTATATCGTGCGTTCACATTTTATACAGTAGGTAGACGAAGCGCGCGCGCGCGCCCGGATCGGAGCGCGGAAAAGAAATATTGAGAAAAACATTCAAACGTTCGGTTGCAAGCTGTGCCGATATATAGAAAAAAATCTTTTCTCATGCTCTGCCGAAACCCAGGAGCAACAAAAAAATGTTCATTCAACGTTCTCCTCTCGCTCTTCCCTCGAATTCCGAGGATCAACAACGCCGACAGAGAGGCTTTTTTCTGTAAATTTATTGACAAACGCCGCTGGTCCGAAGCAACTAAAAGAAAAATGATGAAAAACTGCGTCGTCACGGTTCGCGTGCGCGTGCGTGTGTATCGCAAAATGGCCGATTTGGGCAATCGACGATTGACCCCGATTCATGTTATTTAATTCCTACCCGGTTTAACTCAATTGGAACATCGCGCACGCGCCTCCTCACTATGTACGCGATGCATATGCGTTTTTTCAACTGCTTTGGTCATTGATGAAAAAACAAATATTTTCCAGGGAGCTTTTTTTTTATCTTTGAGTAAATTGAATCCCGCGAAGTTATGCGGTTATCGAGAGCTCGGGTCAATCGTTCCAACCGCGACAATTTTGGGTAGTAAATACTTAAGAGCAGGGTGTCTGCGTATGCAATGGAACGAACAAAAACGAAAGGGTGCAAAACAATGGCAGTGCTATTCGTAAATACACAAGTGCACGGGGTCGCGTGTACACTCGTCTCTCGAAAAAAAAAACATTTTGGTACGTGCCAATGTTTTTTTAAATGAAAAGTTTTATATTTTCAAGTTTGGAAGAATTTGAGAATGATTCTGGAATGCAACGAGGCAACCAAAACTACAATTGGCCGTTCCGCGTCGATGCTCCAGTCTCGCGAGAGTGCTACTCCCCATAAAAGTATACATAGAAATATAAGCGTTTTGCCTCGCTGACGAAGGCAGTAATTAAAGAATGCGCGAGCGGAGAAAGCAAAAGGGATTGTGCGAGCTCGGTGTTAATTAAATTAAAGAGGCTTATCGCGCGAAAAAGAGGGATGATTGAGTCGAAATACGAAAAGTTTAAATGGATTACAAGCGAATCGTCTCATTTTCTTAACAACTTGTAGTAGATGAATTGTATCTACTATCGCACACCCAGAGTCCATAGTATATCGGTGCGTTTATCCAATATTCTCTCTCTCTCTCTCTCTCTCGGTTCGAGTTATGAAATTGCTGATAAACATTTTCATAGGAATACACAGCCGTAGGCAGATACAACACATAACGTTCGTGTCTCTTTTATCCTGCGTACAACGAAGGAGGAACGAGCGCGTTCCTCGCGCGCAACAACGCTGGGCTTCGTGCCCAAATATTCCGTTTGCCATCTCCCTCGCGGTGCATGTTGTACACGCGCGGAGCGAGAATTCCCAAATGAGCGGCAAATATATGGCTGAATCAAGAGCATGACTCTGGCATCCGGATGCACATCACGCGAGAGAGATTCGGGCCAGCTTCCTCTCTCTACTAGAGCTCGCGAATTTCCACGATTCCGATTTTCCCATCTAAATCCTCGACGCTTTCGAAACGTTGGCGTTTATCGTGGCTCTGGTTCGTGCAGTCCCCGATATTTTTCTTTATCCGAGAGAGAGAGAGAGAGAGAGAGAGCAAAAGTATATTTTCAATCTCGGGCGCGACAGTATAAAAGGTATAAAAGGTGTTCTGGTATAGATGCGTTATGTCGCGTCATCTACATGCCCCCGCTCCGGCAGAGTCAAATATATATACATATGTGCGTCTATCAATGGTTGACTCGTACGAAACAGAGAGGCGTAATTCCCACGACCGTCTCGACGTCGTGGCGCCCATTATTGGCTTCTTGCATTTTGGTAACACGTAAAAACTGTGGAATGAAAATATATAACCCGGGTGTCCGGCATGTGTGGCAACGTTCGCCTCCGCTCAAAGTCATTTCCGGCTTGACGTATGGAAAAAAGAAGCCAGAATAACTCGCTATCTCGCACAAAGTCGAGTTTCCCTTTCCATACGCGGCGTACTCCTTCGCCCCGCTACACCAAATTCTCTTTCGCATGTTCCGGCAATAAAAAAACGTATGTATACCAGAGTACGCGCCAAGAGTATCCACAGGGGTGAATTTTCAAATAACGCATATACACTTCCCTCCCTCTTGCCCCGTATTTATATTTATGAAAGTAGCAGAGCTGTCACAACTCCGTGTTCTACCGCCAATATTAATCCACGAATTACCAAATGATCCTCGACATTTCGCGTTTATCCCCCTGCCGTGTCTTCCTTTCTCTCGTCATTCCGCCAATATCAATATCGATTATGCTCTCGTATGTACACTGATGTACAGGAGCCTTTCCCTCGTTTGTACGATATCGCTCGGCAGACGCGCGGCAGTCGATTATTTGAATGCTCGCAATACACCACTCTATTGCCTCATTCAATTTTTTTCTACTAGAAACTTAAGGAAAACAAAAAAAAATATCTCTGTTCTCTGTCGCTTCAAACGCTTCTACAGCTGAACAATTCTATCTTTTGGACAAGTATAGCATCGCGATGCGGGCGTGTACGGTTCGCAACCGATGCTTTTCTCGCGGTCAGTTGAAATATTTAAACATTTTTCGTTTCTTTCCTGCCAAATGTGAGTTTTCCATTCCCATATATAATAGCGCAATCCAAAAGTGAAAGGTTCCAATAGAAAAAGGTTTGTCGACTTCCGTACAACGGCCTTCCCATAAATAAAATCAAAAGATAGCAAGAGAATTTTTTCACCGGCAAGGGCGAGCCTGCGGAATTGGCCACTAAATTTCTGCGCTCTATAAAGTGATACGATCGCAAATCGTCGTATCCTTTATCATGTCTCGTTCCCTCAAATATATTCAGAGTCTACAGAAACACCGTTGAAGAGCATTCAAACGTTACAATACAATAATGTGAGCTGAGTGTGTGGTTTTTATCGCAAACAGAGAGTGCACGTTACATAATCACGGCAACGTTGAGAACTCGTCCCTAGTCCGATTAGTAAAACTCCGTCTGAGACAAATTCCTCCAAATTACTATATACTCGGACATCAAAGAATATTTGACAAATCTCGAAAGGGAATATTTTGACATTATGAAGTTGACCACGCACTGATGGAGAGCACCCATGTGTGAGGACTCCTATTCTAGGGTGGAACGTTCCTCCTCCTCCTCAATCCTACTTGGAAAAAATGGAACGAGAGGGTAGTTTTATCATCGTCAAAGACGATAATCGAGTCCATAATAAATGGATCTCTACCACGTACTCTCGTCGTCAAACTTCCAACACACCGATTGTTCTCTCTATTTTCTCAGTTTTACTTTTGCTGCGTGTATTCTGTTCATTCGTCCCATTCTATTTATCGTACGACTCGCTCACTCCCTCGCGCGCTTTCGTTCCCCCATTCTGCTTTCGTCTTAAAAGCGTTTTCTAATAAAATTTTGCGCTTCCGCGTCCCTCCCGCACCGCCGCCGCCATCGCCGCGCTACCTATGCTTTTATTTTGCCGCTTGACGAGCCCTCCGAGTGATACAACTATACATATACGGCACATACGGGAGAAAGTCGCAAAACCGTTACGACACGCTCCATACGGCGTCAACGCCAACGCTTTTTCTATACAATATGTGTGTACGTCTGTGAGTGGAAGTGTGGGCGCGTGCAAGCTGGGCGATATCGGGCGTTTGTATAGCTTCCGCTCCCGTGCTTTGCTCCCTTTCCCGCGCGCGGTTTTGTGAAAGACTTTTTGTTTTCTTTTTTTCCCCACTTCTTTCTTCATAATAAAAAAAGAAAAAAGTGAAAAAAAGAACTTGCGCCGCTTCGTGGACAAAGAGAAAAACTGTGTCGAGAAAAAGCTCTTTGCGTCGCGCAAAACTGAGTATCACTCGCTCAGTATCTTTTACATACAAATATTTATATACGTATTTACACGGACGGATCCTTTCTTTATTCGTACGTACATACACACGAGAGGAGAAAGAGAGAATCGGCTCTTTTTACGGATCATAGAGTGAAGAAGGAGCACGAGCGAGAGAGCTTTGCGTAAACAGAGCGGAATACGTGAGATACGTGGTGGGGCCATGTATATATTATATTATGTATGCGCGTCTTAAGAAAAATTCTCAACTTCCAGGCATCCATTTTTTTATTATCCATACTTTGTCATCTTGCCTCCCTGTGCTCAAAGAGTATCGAGAGGAAGATCGAAACACTATACAGATAACCCTCGTCACCTTTCTCTCGTGGCTATACGAATAATACCGAGAATTTCAACGAGATGGCCATATCTCTTCCATCTGTATTATATTTTCGGACGGCGTTGCGATGCAGAATATGAATAGCCACCTATACCAGCAAACTCGATAACAATAAGGAGGAACCAACCGATCGAAGGGGGAGCTGGATACGGTTTTGCGAATGTATTCGCCACGGTATTCCGCGGGGGTAACAACCGTGTCGACCGCGTTAATAATAAAGAGCTTCGGAGGAAGAAAAGAAACATTTTGCGGTATTAGTTTCAAATGGCTGACACGTGAATAGACGTAAGAGGACCATAAGAAAAGAGAGTAGGATACAAATAGTTTCTCATTTCATCCAAGATGGATTACGACACGTACGTACATGGATGAGATACGCGAGGGAGGGCTTAATTCCTAGGATTCCAGAATATATGGTTCGCACAAGGACCGACATATGTTGACGGCATTCCTCGATACTAACTGCGATGCCGTAGGACCTCTATGGTGTTGTAGGGCAATGAAGGGTAGCGTGGGAGCCAACAACCAAGTGAAACCACGACGTAACCGCGACACGCAAATTCCTTGGGCCATAAACCCAAAGCCGAACGAGCCTTCACCGCCGGCAAAAAACAATGAACGCTCCCGCGCAGAAAAAATTAGTCCCGGCAAGACTTCCGGTAAGACTCCTGCCAGGATCCCAGAAAGAGTCCCGCAAGGATCCCGCAAGAGTCCCGAATAGGTACACAAGCGGGACTTTGAAAAACT
>JABSMR010010193.1:0-11593 GCA_018902295.1 Dusona sp. PSUC_FEM 10030013 | reverse complement strand
ATTTTGCACACATGTAGAGCAAGGTCAACTCTTCCGATCAAATTCAAAAAAACAGGGTGTTAAACGTTAACCTCAATTCGACCGAACTACCTTAAAAGATAAATGAATCTGATGTTGAAATGGACCTGGAAATGGACCTCCAACCCTGGGTGTGTATAAAAATTCCGACCGACTCTTGGACTCTTAGACATAGTGAGTCAGAATAATAAAATTACTCCGGTTCCCGCAATTTATACATAACCAGAGCGCAATTTGTATGTGAGAAATGCCTCGACACTCTGCGCCACGTGGCGGTCGGCGCAAGAAGTTTTAACGTGGGTACTCAAATAAACGTATTCAAATAGCGTTATCTATTTGATTAAAATACATCTTTCTATGTGAACCGAATAGAAATTTTGTTGATTCAAAATTTTTTAAATCGAATAAACGATCCTAGTAGATTTAAATACATATTTTGTCCGTGTGCAACTATCAGGTTGTGATTCTGTTGAATGGTGATACTACGTCAATTTATTCCAGGGATCTGACAATTAAAACTCCAGTCGAAATGTTCCCTGCGCAAAATATCCCCGAAAAAAATATTTTCACCAAAAATAACAGATATAGATTATCAGGTTGATTGAGTAATGTGAGTCAAATCAATTCGATATTAAAAAACTTCCGAATGAATAAAATTCCATGAATGATCGTGGTACACAGTTATAAAATCATCTAATTTCGTATTACGAATCAAATGATATTCAATTCCGTCATACATGCGACATTCACGGTTTTTAAAATAATAGGGTGCATGTCTCTTGATAAGTTACTGCGATAGGAAAACCTTAAGTGAGCCAAATTTTAGAGAAGAAAGAAATCTCATTCTTGAATTTATCACAAACGCAATCACACGGACTTGATTTAATCTCTACGATTTCTAACGGATCAGTGCAACCATACGGAACTAAAAAGCAATCACGCTTTTGAAAGCCACTTTCAGACGTAGTGAATCCTAAAGATAACCACAACCGAACGGCATTATAGCTTGTATGATAATTACTACGAAAGAATAGAGACGAAACAGCAACCGTATCGGAATACATGATATTTCGATACAACTCCTGTTGTGTTATGGTTGCTTTTACTTTCATAGAAACTTTCCTGTCAGGGTTTCATTAGGGCTGTTTTGTAGTTTTCAATGGTCACAAAAACTACAAATTTGCTACGGATTTCTAACTAAAGAGCAACGGTTTGCTCGATTCACTAGGAATGAAATGTATCAACAAGGATTTACTCTGGAGACTTTCGATGTATCGAGAAAACGACATAGTAACTTTGTAAGTTAAAGAAAAAAATCGAACGACACACTTACCAGTAGATGACGTTTCATATACATACCTAAATATATATGTCTATATATATAAGTATATGCCAATTCGTGGTAATTGGCTTCGCTCTTTAAATGCTGATCACGGTTGTTCACGAATACATACAGTATTCATTACGTATAATGCGCAAAATGCCGGGGTTCTAGTGCAAACAGCAGTTCGATACGCCTTTTCTTCCGGGATCGACATCGTCCCTCGATTTGCGAGGTGCGTACATCGATCCAACGGTCTTTCCTCTCTGTCACGGAAGACCTTCATGCTCGCTTCCGAAATCGGCAAATCACGCGATTACGGTGAACATAATTTAAAATTTTAAGTGCCTCTTTCGCATGCGATCAGCCACAAAACTATAGAAGGTCGTGAAGGATAGCAAATTGAATTGCAATAATAATTGAACTTAAAAAAAAAATTACCGTCAAATTTATTTGCGAATAATTTTCATTTTCCAAAAACTTCTAACGAGACATTTAGTTTTTTTTTACTTAAATCTACCAAGAAAAACCGATTCGTTCATTCGAACTTAAATTTAGAGAACGAAAATTCCATTGAAATGAAATCTCATTTCGATAAAATGTGTATTCCATAAATTCATCAAAATTAAATGCTACCTGTGTGAATTAGGAGAAAACATCTATAACGATAATTACTATCCAGGTTAAATTTTTCTTATGCTTCTGGAACTCAAAAATAAAAGCTATCACTCCGATTTTATAAAAACATCTGTTAAATAAATAACTTTACCTATTTGTAATTTATGAATTTTCTTAGCCGTACCAAATATTCTAGACTATACAAAACTGCAGAGTATTATGTAAAAAAAATCTTTCGAAACTCGGAAGAGGATGAAGTTCGAAAGGAATTCCGAGAAATTTATTTTCTCATGCATCTCTTGAGGGAATGCAAATGATTGACAAACGGCCATCGTAATGGGCACCGCCACATCTATATGCTGTTCATCTAGACGCCTGTTGTTACGTACATAGATAGATGTCCTTTATATGGAAATATATAAAGCTGTACAATGAGAACTGACGTTCTATACTAAGTCGATCTTGGGTTAGCCCCCAGTCGGTCATTTCGTCTACGAGTCTTTTATATTCTGTGAACAACTCTAAAACTCAAGTGTAATTTTCTTTCGATATACATTTGCATCAGATTCGTGTCGTTAGATTGTCCCGTCGGTTCTTTTTTTTGTCAATTTTACTGAAATTTAACATAATCGATCGAAACATCGAAGGTGTTCGCAAAATATTGTCAATAAGTAGAACAATTATTGGAGGCAAATGAAGTATGTTATAGTACAAATTTAATATTTATTTGGAATAGGATTAACATGAAAATAATGTATGCATATTTCTAAAAAAAATGAATACAAAAAGTATTGAGGCAATTTCCAGAGAGTAAGGATCATAGATATAGTTCCAGTTGGCCTGGAATGTCCCCATGCATATGCATCGCGAAGGTTTTGATGCACTGTCGTTTGTAAGTTTCCCCCACGTTCACTAGACACTTGCACGCAGTTATGTATAGATATAAAGCGCTAGTCGTTGATGTTGGCAAATGATTCCCTCGAAGTCGATGCGCAATGGTCATTATGTCAGACCTGCATTCCAGCATGTCGTTGCGAACGATCCGCGCCCGGTGCTTCGTGTACGCATGTATACGTTTACATGCATCTAGGCATATCCATAAAAAAAGGACTCAATTATTCCAACTCTACGGTCTACGTCGTCCGAGTTGTGCCCTTTTGTTTGACAACTGTTCGATATATGGCCATGTGGCACGCAATTCAAGCTCGCAATTCTTCCTTGATCTGACAATTCCCCGTGTATAGTATAGCAAACGTGAGTGAGCTCCGCGTCATTCCATAATACGGCACGAAAAGTTCCCAGACGGGAATTCACAATAGACAGAGATAGACAGAACGCATTCCACAGATTCTAATCATTTATCTCGCGTCAAGGTAAAAAAAAAAGATCGACACATGCGCCATAAACTTAGAGATATACTACGAAGGTAGACATTTCAACTGATGACTGTGTGATTTCTTCAATTCCACAAGGTATACATGCCTTTTTTTCGTCCTCTAGTAAGTATACCTACTGTTATCATTCCACTCTTCGAGAATGAACATAACCAAAGTACTTTATTTTCATTATAAGATGGCCCGAAACACAAAATCTGTAAGCTTTTCGAACTGCACATCAGACGCCAATTGTTTAATAATAAAGATTCACTTACTCGAGTGCAGATGTTTTCATTCGAAGTATCGATTATTCTTAATCGCAGTTTAATTTTATTGAATACCGATAAATGATTGGTTTTATGGAACGAAATAATTTCCACTGGTGTTGTGAATAGTACCTGTTCTGCCCGTTCTACAAAGTTTGATCTCAACGAACGAACACGCAATGTGAATTTTCGAGGTCAATCCTTTTTATTTATCGAACAGCAATAATTGGCTCGCTGATTATACGTCTAAAACATACGAGTTTTCAACACGTAGATAGAAATATTTCTTGCACGTGATATGGGTATGAAAATAATGATTTTTATTATAATAATGAATTTTTATTTATTATGTCGTTTTTCAAATGGTAAAACATGATGATGAGTTACTTGAGGTTAAAATACTTGAATTCCGTTGTTTCTCTATTTCAAGGGCAGCAGACACTTTCCATCGTACACTTGTGCACTTTATGTATAATTGTATCGTATAGTGTGACTTTTACAAGTATGTATTTCGAATATCGTTGTTCCACATCTCATGCACATTGATTTACTGTTATAACTAAACACAAACTGTTCGTCCACACTTTGGTTCATAACGGTTCGGAGATATAAGAATGTTGAGACCGATCATATCTTTTTGGATAAAGATGAAACTCTAGCATTTGTTTCACCGCCTACGTACATCAACGATAAAAACTGAATTGATAATCGAATAGACACAAAGGATTTTGCATCTACCAACAAGGATATTGAACATTCCACGTCAAATCACTTGCTTGTGTAACTCGATAGTAATTGCGGAATCACTGAATTAATTAAATGTAGATAAAAGCAGCAAGATTGATTGAATCTCGGAAAATGTTGTCCGTAAACTGTTTTAAATGAAAAGTGCGAGTACTTTGCAGTTCATTTAATAAAAGAAGTGATTTCGGGGAAAACCCCCAAAATTTAAAGTGCTGCCGATTTATCAAAACTTGAGATAGCCGGATAAATAAAAAATGATTTTCTCCGCTTTTCGTTCATCTTCCAAGATTCTTTTTACAAAATTATACTTCCTATCCCACCGTAAGGAAAAATTCGAGAAAGTATACGTAAGACGTGGGTTTTTTTGGGCATTCATTTAAGTCAAAGCAAGGGGACAGAGATCTCGCCGTTAAAATCTAATTTTAGGTGAGAAATGATGCAGATCTGCGGGATCCGATATTGGAAGAAATAAATTTCGAATGCATACACAAAAAGAAATATTAAGCACTCACGACCCTTATTAAAATCTGGATCATCTTGTAAACTCCAATTCTCGGTTTCGTTGCACAATTCTTTTACAATTATTAAGGAATTAGACGATTCTAGCGCCCGGAAAAAACGCCTGATTTTGACTACCTTTCATGGGGATATAATTTATGAGATAAAAAAATCTCTTTACCCCTTTCAGTCACAGACGCCACCATAGTGACGTCATTTTATTTTCAGTCTCACAATTCAATTTTTTTTGACATAGAAGAGTAAATATATGTTTCCAATGCCAAATAGAATCGAATTGCGTGACTGAAAGGGTTAAAATCCTTTACTGTAACGTTCAAGAATATTTGCACCTTTATAGAATTTTTTTCTTTTTACAAAATGGCGACGCTCGAGGTAAATAAACGAAACCTCTCCTCACGGATAGTGCTCCAGGGCGGAAATATACTTCTTTCTATTTTTGCACCAGTGCAAAAATAATCAATTTTTGAAAAATTCGATATTGCAAAACAGCTTCGGCACCGCCATGAAAATATAAAAAAATGTTCAAAAACTTAGACTTACTAACTAACTTTACTTACTTTACTTTACTTTACTTTAGAGACTTTTCAAAATATACACAATAGAGGGGTTCAAACAGATTTTGTACTACATTCAATCTATTCCTATTAAAAAATGTTAATTTTGGGCTGTTTTTTTTGGACACTGGAGTGGTCTAACGCCTTAAAACCTCGCAGGACTGATCAGAGTTTCGTCGTACAGAGTCCGGATTTGATTGTAACTGATTTTTGCCTAATTTCGTCGTGCTTTTTATATGGTTCCGATGAGTGAGTGATTTAAGGAGAATCATTGGGTGGGGGTATCGGAAGATCGTCGAAATAGATTGTTCTGTGTCGCAATTTTCGGCATCTATATAATCAGCGTTAAAAGCCAAGGGCATCATGATCGGCTTTAGCCAGTTTTTGGGTGTTTTATGAGACATTGGTTAACAGGTGAGCCATAAAAGTTAAATAACCATGTCATCGGACGTGAGAGAGGAAATGAATTTTATTATCACGCGTGGTCTACTTTTCAAGTTCGATAAAAAAATACTTTTATTTTTGTTTTGAGTGAATAAGTGTTCTCAGTGTTATAAAAGATGTGGTTTGTAGTTCAACGGTCTATTCCTATTAGGTTTCCAAATGCAACAAGATTTGTTATTATTCCTTTTATATACAGGGGTTTCAATTATTCAACGTAGTATTTTAACTGGGACGTAACAATTCTGATGAAAATTCGGGTAAATCAAAGTTTTGAAATCAAAATGCATAAAAATAAGCCACTTAAAATGTTTGCCTTGTTTAATGGAACATCAAACCATTTGATGCGACTGTGTTAACGTTACAATTTAACCTTTTGACTGCAAACCTATTTTTTTCTAATGCTTTCGTCTGTACACTGGCGCGAATTTGCACCGTTATCTCTGGCTAAAAGTCCAATTATAATTTATTAACGGTGGTCTTCAAACCTCGAAATATTTCCAAATGATTGTTGATCACTGAAAATGGAACAAGAAAAATACGATCGAATCTCAAAGGGGAAAACGAAAATTGGCGTGTGCACTGAATTCAGACTAAGTGCAAAATCAACTATGCGAATGCATATCAGTGTGCAGCTGAAGCTTTAAGAAGCTCCGATACCATTGATCAATAATGGCGATAATGGATGAATGATAACTAAGCGAATTGAATTAATTTTCGACTAGTTAGGGATGCATATGGAAGTACAAAGAGCAACTACAGTATGTCATTATGTAAAGGGAAACTACACAAGTGAAATTCATTATCGAATTAATTCTGCGTGTTCATGATATTAGCAATCCATTACTTGCTACCAGAGATCAAAACTGCCCATTTATTCTATTTGATGATCTCATAATGAACCATATATAGATATATATGTGCTTTTTTTTTAAATTCACTGTAACCAGACCACATAACTGGGATCGATTTCGACCCCGGGGGGAATTTAGAAACAATAAGGTTTTTGCCAATGTTCGAAATTCATCAGTTTTTAAATGAGTTTTTTGTAAACATAACTTTCATAAAATTAAATTTCTCGCCTACTATTCTATTCGTTTCTAAAATACGAAAAGATTCCTGTGGTGGCAAGTCTCCTTATCTCTGTAAAAACGATTTTACGGCCATAAATATGTCACGGAGTCGATAACAGCCCCGGTCATGAGTCGGAGGGTAAAAAAAATGGGATATGACTTCTAAGGTTACACTCCATTGACTTGGTGGCCTAGCATACAAAGAACTGGATTTGCAACACAGAATTAAACCAATTTTGAACACCAGCCCAAATTAGCGGCTTCATTTGTTGAACCTAATATCAAAATGTATAAAAAAAAGTGGGTAGTAAGTAAACTTCACATCCAACAATTTGAATAAAACGATCTGATATGAACGAATGAATGAATGAATGAATGGTTGGATGGATTTGACTGCATTCAGTGAAATGCTTTCTGCAACAGTATACCAAAACTTTAATGGTGAAATGTACGTACAACAGACTATGATTTATATTCATAGTACGTATGAGAGTACAGCGTCTTGGAAATATCCATCGTCGTCAACATATAACTCCGTATGGTGAGTCCACCAGTACAAGGAACTACCGAGGTCAACGCCAATCCAAGTAAGCGTTTTCCCCTGGTCTCTCACTCCGAGTTATATATACATCATCTAGATTTAATCATATACAGAATGTCTAGACAGTAAGCATGTTTATATCGCCTCTAAAATGAAGGACTAGATAAATCTAAAATGTGTATATTTGCTCAATCCGATACTAGTGGAAAATTAGTATTAAGGATAATTAATAATTGTCTTTGAAGAATTTGATCTTTTGTTGATTTTTATTCAAAATTCGATCTTATGTTCGACGATTACAGTTGCATCATGATCGCCCCATAAATAACACTGAAGCTGTAAAAAAACGCTGTAAAAAAAGGACTAAGATCGAAGATGAGGACGAAATATCCCCAACTTTCCTTTATAAAATTGATTTCATTAAGAGAACCTGATAATTTAGCGGTTGATATTTACGCCACTCAAAATCCATTCGCCTTATATACATGCATTATTTCCATCATTGGATATAAATAAGAATACAAACACAGCACACGGAAATCAGCTTACAATGTTAACGCCTGTGATTTCTGTTCAAGGATGGACACTCATTGTGCCGTCTGCGAAAAACACGACTATGCTACGAGATTAGGTACGCTGTGAAGCGTGTATTTAAAAAGAAAATTATGAGTATCGAATAAATCAGATAAAAAAAATCTTTTTGCCTCACTCCGTTGCTCGTATCGATTGCAAATAAGACCACTTCCGAGGAAAGACTGTCATGTAAATAACAATTTTCTTATATCAAATATTCTTGCATAAACGATTTTAACCGAATAAAAAAATAATTGTAAAATACTGCGTAAAAAATGCCCGAAATATGTGAAAACATGTTTTCAAACATATTAATTACATCTCGTTAATACTTCAAAATAAAAGCAAACCAAGCTTGCTCTCGATGAGGAGGGAACAAGCCAAAATGTCACGTAAAATAAACAAAACCCCAATGTGAAAAAAAGGCTGAAAATGAACTTTTTTTAAGATTCCATATGTTTTACATCGTACAGCGAGGGTGCCTAATTCTTTTTTTCATCTCTGTGGCCCCCGTTAAACCCCGCTTGAAGATTGACGAGGAAGCCTGTGTACGTGAGCAATTTTGTCGACACGGACGTAAATATTTTTTTACGATTGTAAGACGTACCCAGGAAGTTTTATTTGAAAACTCTAACCGCGCTTAGTTATCTATATGTATATATGTAAGTTTATAAAATAGAGGGGAGAGGAGAACCAAAGGTCTAAAAAGAAAGAGAGCGAGAAAAAAGTTCTCTACAAAAACCATCCCATAGTGTGTAAGTACACGTTTTTACATTCCTTTATATACACCGTACGGTCGCAAAAGCTCGCGAACGAGTTTTAAATAAATAAAATACGCGATAACCTAGGAAACGCTGTAGGTAGGCGTGAGGATGTGTAATAGCGCGTCTTGCCGGATCCGCGAGATCGAGCTTCCAAGACGAAAGTGGGTTGAAAGCTCGCCGGAGCCAGCCAATCGTATACATGAACCCTCCGCTCTTGAAACACGAAGGGGTTGGATTTTCTCATGACGCGGGACTCCCAGGTAACGCCTACACGCACTTGCTCTAGTCCTCTTCGTCAAGGTAATCGTGACTACATATATACTTGATGAAAACTTCCCTCATAGAACATCCAATGGACATAGCATGGATGTTTTCTGCACGTGTTATTCACCTGCAAACTACGTTCATTGGATGTTTCGTTATGTAAGGGTTCGTTATATATGGTTCTTCATATTATGCACGTATATGCATAAACCTTCTCTCGAATTTGGCACGAGAGCTTTTTGCACCAAGTACGTGGCTCTAAAACTCAATTCAGAAACTCATTACTTTCGTTACCGAAGGCCAAACATGAAAGAATGCATAAATAAAGCAGTTATCTGTCATACCTTTTATCATGCTGACCCATAATGGGAGAAATTCTTTTGAAGTCTAACCACAGAAAATACCTACAAACATCGATACACTATCTATCTATATAACAAAAGTTTATTTTTATTTGCCAAAGGCAGAGAATAGAAATCTTAGAGTAATTGGACAAATTCTTCTGTCCGAATGTAGTGGCGAATAATTGTAGATCAAATTTGGAGAGAACGTGCAGCATATTTCTTACTTTGCTAAGGTAATTCGAGATTTTTGTTTAAGAAACACACGAATCCTAAATTATCAGCACTATTACAAGTATACTGCATTCCCTCGTTCGTCGTGTAGTAACGAAAATAAGTCGAGATCTTTCTGGTAGACTGGTTCAAACTTGGTGATAAGTTTGAAAATCGAATTCCGTTAAAGTATCTGGATGTCTTATACATGTGCGCGTAGCTCTTCAAAAATTTAACTCAAGTTAATGAAAAGAATTGACGATAACGAGTTGGAATTTATCACGGAGCAGTGACTTATCATCAGTCCCGGTTACTGCTTGCCCGGTTCCTTGACAACTAACGAACGTGACTATTCCACGGTCGTTGAGTAAAAAATAAACTTATTTTATCACGAGCAATGCGTGTCCTCCTTTTTATTAAACTTGTCCCCCAACATTTATAATCATTACAATTAACCACACTGTCATATATAGAGTGTTCATGCGGATGTACTGAGAGAAAAAAATTGTTAATTCAACAATGATTTGGTTGTAGCGAACACACATGTATTTCAACCGTCAATTTAAGTGGTTGAAACAAGCAAATCGTTTTATCGTATACATTTAGTTGGGTGAACACGCTTTGACATTGTCGAAATTGATAAGAACATTTTATGCAACCAAACTTTTAATTCGGCACGGAGAGAATTAAACCTTAAAAATTACCGTTACAGAATAGAAACGGGGGATGATCTTGAATGTTCGGCAATTTTGACTGTGCAGAATGTAAATTTTCATGAAAATAAAATAAAATTTATTGTATATGCGAGAAATTTTATTCTATTTTCATGAAAATTTACTTTATGCACAGTAAAAATTGCCTAACATTCAAGGTCATCCCCTGTTTCTATTCTGTAACGGTAATTTTTAAGTTTTAATTCTCTCCGTGTGTGATTTGAGTCACATATTTCGAAAGGTAAAACATAGAAAAATTGGTCTCAGCGAGAAAGTGTTGATACTCGAAACTGGTATTTTTTAGAGTATTCTGCACATGTTGGTAAAATTTCGACTATACTGACCATCCCGTTATTGAAATATTTGTTCTTGAAATTAGCATTTCCAACACGCGTTACATAGGGCGTACCCGGTAACGACTGAAGTCGTTACCCGGTAGGGACAGAAACTAATGAAAAACTTAAAAAAAAAATGTGTCCGAAGAATATTGACGAAAAAAATGACACTTTTACCATAAACTTTCCGAGTTATGAATGTAAATGATGTTCAAAAGTAAAGTGAGGAAGATACCAGTAGGACAGGCCCCGCTAAAAGTTTACGGGCACAGGCAACAGGATTATTCTAATAATTACTATTTATTTATTTACCGTATCAAGTTTGGACCTTGAAATGGTCAAATATTTTACGCATGTACATTGAGAATAGATAAATTAATTACTTCTAGCTTATGTACTCTAACGAGTAATCTGTACTTCTTCCAATTAAATATTGGGATCTGACACGGAGACGTGGTTAAGTCAATATGATGGAAAAGAGGGTGCATTTGGACATGTGTGTGTAACATGTGCGCATGACATATGTGCGTGTTGAATATCCGTGTGCACCCTACTGAGAGTTCAAAATTTAACGGCAGATGTCTCACGAATGTTGTCAGATCCCAATTGGTTGAGGGAGCCTCGAAAACGTTCAAGTAGCTTCTCGGTCCGACCACCACGTGGAGGAGGACACCAAAGCTTTTCTCACATACACATCAGTTGTCGAATGAGCATAAATGGCAGGGCACCGATGAGTCTAATCACTCCCATGGTCAACTAATTTTTCATAATAATCTATGAAGATTTAGTAGAATATACTCAACTACTCACAAGATTAGTTGGATATATTCAACTACTCACGAAATTAGTTGAATATATTCAACTACTCACGAAATTAGTTGAATATATTCAACTATTCACAAAATTAGTTGAATATACT
>JABSMR010010182.1:0-11593 GCA_018902295.1 Dusona sp. PSUC_FEM 10030013 | reverse complement strand
CCTGAGTATTGAAATTTTTGTGGAATAAAGTTTTTTTTAAATATTACTGATCGAACACATTATATTCGATCGCGCATTTTTTTGTTGAGAAAATTTACCGTATCGTTCTACATCTTCGATTCCAAAAGCCGTGATTCCAAATTTTTCAATAACGAGACGCTCGTAACGATCGACCGATCGCAGACCGATATAAGCCACGTTTCTAATTGATAGCCTGAAATTTAGAGAAACAATGTATTCCTTTTGTTTTTTATACTGTGATCGTAGAAATGCCTTACATCGGCTGCTGCCAATCCATGCCCGGTAAATGCGGCCAGTAGTCGGATAATTCTGAGGTGAGAAGGGCAACCGGCATCCCGTGAACGTTTCCACTGCCGCTCGTCTTATTCGTGTTCAAATCCGCGTGGGCGTCTATCCATAATACAGCAACGTCTTTGTGAGCCTAAAAAAGCGATGAAATTTCATTAAATGTCGATTTACAATGGCAATGGCGGAATGTGGATACTAACTTTTACGTGACCGTCGATGCTTCCGATACCCAAACTATGATCACCGCCCAACGTCAGTACTTGGCGACCCTCTGCCAAAATTTGTTGGACCATTTTCGAAAGATTGTAGTTACAGGCGGCTACCTCACTCAGATGTGGCATATTGTCAACTCCTTGTGTTTCCTCAACCTCGTATGCCAAGTTTCCATAGTCCTTCACATCCAAATCTGCATTATTTAAAAATACATTGACTCTCCATAATGAACGAATAGATTTTTTTTACTCAATTTGACCCGAGCAGAATTAACTGAATGAAACGTGCCTAAGTTTTGTAATTCCTGTACAAGTCCAGCGGCGCGTATAGCGTCCGGTCCATCGCCAACTCCTCGTTTTCGCTAGACAAATATGATTGAAACGATTTTCCGAATAATGCTCCTCCGTGTTACAATTATTAATAAATATCCTTCTCTACTTACCTGGCCTTTGTCAAAAGGTACTCCAATTATTCCAACTTTACCGTAATATCGATTACCGAGTTTTTTAACTAAACAACGAACTTTGGAAAACATCTCGACGAAACAGAGAGATCCGTACTGTGCGATCGACCACTCAATACTGATATCTCTAGTAACATGAAAAGATGACCCTTTGACCCAACTGACTCGTGAGTCACCACGACTAGAGATAGCCCGAAAATATAGTGACGAATAACCAACGTTTTCCCCACGCTTTGAAACTTTTCCCCGAAACCATTTAAAGAATAAAATCATTCGACAAAACTTGTTGTGTTTTTATTACTCAAACAATTTGTTCGATATTGTTTCCGACTTGTAACTTTCGTTACGTACGTAAATTAAGCGTTGTTGTCTCATCACTCTCCCAATAAGCGGAAATGAGTACAACCCAAACAATTTTTTTCAGTTTTCAATACGAGGTAGATGATCACTTGGGTCCCAACATTTGTTCAGGCCTGACCCATTGATCAAATTGTTCCGAGGTGAGACCGTTCTTCAGAGCGGATTCCTTGAGCGTGAGTTTCTCTTTGTGCGCTTGCTTAGCGATTTTGGCAGCCTTTCAAAAAAAAGAGGGTTTTTTTTTTATTTTCCTCGATATTATTTCAATTGTGTGTAGAATTGTTTTTCAACAGATTAAAATGCAATATTTTAGTTTACCTTGTCGTAACCGATGTGAGGATTGAGAGCCGTCACCAGCATGAGACTCTCGTTCATAATCTTGGCAATGTTATCGACATTCGGTTCAATACCAGCGACGCAATTTTTGGTAAATGCCGCTGAAGCATCGCCCAGCAGTCTCGCCGATCGCAGTGTATTGGCAACCATAACGGGTTTGAAAACGTTGAGTTCAAAGTGGCCGTTGCTACCCGCTATCGTAGTCGCAACATGATTTCCCATCACTTGGGCGCAAACCATCGTTATGGCTTCGCACTGAGTGGGATTCACTTTGCCAGGCATTATCGAACTTCCGGGCTCGTTTTCCGGTAAAGAAAGCTCGCCCAATCCACAACGAGGTCCGCTACCCAAAAATCTTACGTCGTTTGCGATCTAAATTTACACGAAGATTTTGTGTTATACAATACGGAAGTTTACTCAAAAACACCTTATTTTATTGGAGTCGTGAGAAAATCATTTTAATTGAAAAAAAAATAACTACCTTCATGATAGATACGGCGACGGTATTTAGAGCACCGTGAACCTCGACTATAGCATCGTGAGCGGCAAGAGCTTCGAACTTGTTGGGTGCGGTAACGAACGGATAACCGGTAAGGCTGGCTATTTTTGCAGCAGTCTTTTCGGCGAATCCTTTCCTTGTGTTCAAGCCGGTTCCTACCGCTGTTCCTCCAAGTGCCAATTGGTACAATCGCGGCAGTGTGTCCTTCACCCTAGCGATTCCATATTCGACTTGAGTAGCGTAGGCTGCATATAAGATTAAAAAAACAATTGAATAATTGTTGTTGAATATTAATAGAACTGAAGGATATTTGCAATCGAAGAATCAGAATTTCTTTGTAATTTATGATTGCTTACCCGAGAACTCTTGTCCAAGAGTGAGCGGCACGGCGTCTTGAGTATGTGTCCTACCGATCTTAATGATGTCCTTCCATTCGTTCGACTTTTGCTTCAATGCTTCGTGCAATTGCTTCAATCCGGGCAACAAGACTTTGTTGATTTCGAGAGCAACGGCAATGTGCATAGCAGTTGGAAAAGTGTCGTTTGAGCTTTGTGACATGTTGACATGATCGTTCGGATGAACCGGTGTTTTCGAGCCCAATTCGCCGCCCATTATTTCGATCGCACGATTCGATATCACCTGCGAAATGTAATTTTTCACGAATCCCTTATAATTATTTCTTTCTTCTCATTTCAAACAAGTTCCAAGATGTTGAGTTTAGTTTTCGAACCTCGTTTGTATTCATGTTCGACTGAGTACCCGAACCCGTTTGCCAGATCACTAAGGGAAAATGATCGTTGTAAAGTTTTCCGCTTATAACATCGTCCGCCGCTTTGCTTATAGCGTCCGCGACTTTTGGGTCCAGGCCGAATTCTTTGTTCACTTCGGCCGCCGCTTTTTTTAGAATTCCCATTGCCACGATTACTCCATACTGCAAAAATTAATTTATCATAACCTGCAGTTTTTTTTTCATTCCGTTTTTTCCTTCAATCTAAACCCAATCCCGTTAAACACTTAAATCCTTTCCTTAAATGTAAACCTATCTTTATTTCTCCACAATTCATGTCTAACCTATATGAGCAAAAATTGTTGCGCTCATATAGTTGCATTTTGCCAATCTTTCAATAAATTTTCTGTAAAATAATTTACCGGCATACGTTCGAAGGTATCTCCGATTGGGAAATTCATCACCGATCTCAGAGTCTGAGCTCCATAATACTTGTCCGCCGGAACCTTCAGCTCACCAAAAGTGTCCCTCTCTAGACGGAAGCCTTTGTCGCTGTCCTTAAATCAAAACAATACATTTTGCATATAACAATTATTTGCTTCAAAAATTTCTATGCTCAAATATAAGGGTAAAAAAAAGCCTATGTTGAAATGTCGGGTGTGATTATGTAAATAGAGTTGGAATATTATATTTTTTCAGAGCTTCATTCATGTAACCAAAACTTTATCAAATATAAAAAATAGTACTGACCATAATGATTTATAAAGAATAAAATGACCGTAGAATCTTGTTGTTGAAAGAAAATGGAGGTCGAGAGAGGTGCGTACAAAGCTTGAAAGCTAGTAAAAGTGATGGTGTTGCAAGAGAACGTTCGCTCGAGCAGCTCAGATATATAAAAATGTCAAATATTCACCAACACTGATACATTGATAATTGGTGAAGATTGGAGCAGAGAAAGGGAATGTCCATGAGCAGGGGAAATGTGATACTGGTCGGATGACAAGCAGATCTTATAGCTGGTACAGTAGCCTCTCATCTGGAGTCACTGCTGTACTCTGGCAGATTATTGTTACAAAGTATTTATAAAGCAAAGAGTTAATGTTTATCAGCTTGAATGCTTTTTCGGGCATTTGGGTCACAGGTCCTGATAAATAATTCCATTAGCCGTAAATCTAATTTAAGAACAAGCCACAATCGCGATTATATAAATCGAGTGGAAGACGAGGTGAAAAAAAAGAACAGCTAGTATTTAAAAAGCAAATCACTTCACAGTTAACACATTCTGAATTTGCTCGATTTCCTTGTTCTCATACTTATTACAATGTTTAAAATATGTACGGACGAATGAATAACATTAACATCGGCTAATCATTGGTTTACCGATGACAAGTTGAATTTCTTTTTCTCGTTTTACCTTACTGCTATAGTTTCGAAATTCATTGCTGGATGTGGAGGCTCGAACCGTCAAAAGACTCGAACTTTTTTTCCTCAAACTACGAATGCCGGCTGTTGCACCACGTGTCCTTAATACGTTAAACGCCATTGCGTTCATTTGTTTCAATAATTCGAATTTAAACGAGAAGTTTTATGTTGTCATCCGGCAAGCAGTGGAGCAGACGAACAGGAAAGATCATCAGCTGTACTGGAAAAATATGGTGGGGGAAATTCGCCATTACCAACCTGCGTGCTCTTGGCCGCTCGACGGGAAAACCCTCAACTAAAGACTTTAACGAGAGCATTTTAGATTGTAGCCGCGTGCGAAACGGATCCGGATTTACCAAATATATACCTATTTGATAAATATATATAAAACTACTTTGTTTGCAAATCATTTATCCCGCAAGATGTCAACGAATGAATCGCCACGTGTGTCGAATAAACAAAACTCATTGATACACGATAAATTTTTACAATTTTTTGCAGCAAATTAGATAATTAAATAATCGTCCCCAAAACTTGGTCACAAAACGAATTGTATATTATTTTCCGGCGTTTTGGAGTAATACTTTGTATTGCCAATAAAACGCATGTAAGCGTATATGTTTATATGACTATTGAAATAAATAAGAACCAGTGTCTTGTAGGAACAGTATAGGGACGTTACTTTAATGTAAATCTAAACAATGTCCTAAAATTTTGAGCGCTTTTTTCATCTACAAAAATATCGAGAAATCAAAATTTGAGTGACGAGTATAAAAATCAACAGCTTCTTTCTTTCTGAAATATGGTATGGTAAAAAAATTGTTTTATTATTATGTATTATCGCTGGCACATAAGTTAGATCACAAAATATACATATGTAAGTTTGCTGCGTGAAAATGATATTCTTTTGCAAAATATACATTTGCGAACAATGTAGACTCGGGAATATGATGCAATTTATTGACGCAGTGACAGAAATGAAAAAAAAACGACGCAGAATTGGACATCTGAATTCCGTGAA
This sequence comes from Dusona sp. PSUC_FEM 10030013, assembly GCA_018902295.1. Taxonomy (NCBI): domain Eukaryota; kingdom Metazoa; phylum Arthropoda; class Insecta; order Hymenoptera; family Ichneumonidae; genus Dusona; species Dusona sp. PSUC_FEM 10030013. Next base: position 6,246 of record JABSMR010010182.1, on the reverse strand, counting down.
TATTTTTTTTTTTCGGCGTTGGGCAAAGGCCAAAGCTAGAAGAATTATCGAGGATCAGTGTGTCACGATAGGCTCTCATTCCGCTGTAGACAGTCGTGCTCGTCGTAATGCGTGGTTGTCGTCGCGGTTCGTTGTAGAGGGTAGAGGGCCAGTTGCCAGTTGCGGAGAGACCGGCGAGTAAGAGCGACGTCGAGGAATCTGTGGGCGCTCTGGCGCACATCGCATTATTAAGTGTTTTCGTGTGCGTTCCTGGCGATATAACACACGTTAACCAAGAATTCCATAAGAATTTGGAACTTTTGGTTGCTCTTTACGTTGGCTAGTTTTTTAAAAAATTACGCGTTTTAATCGAGTTGTATAGTGTTTCGTTTACGCGTGTGCTCTCCCGCTGAGACCTTTTCCCCTTTCTCCTGCTCCTCCCGCTCCCTTGTTCCGCTCTCCTCGCTCCTCGATCTCGTGTAAACAGACCACGCGAGTTAACGTGTGCTATTCCGCCGTGAGACCGATCATGATTCCTCCTCATTATGTAATTTGAGGATATGTGGGAATGCTATGGTGAATATTAAGTGTTCACATGAGAGCTACCACTCGATGTCCTATGACGGGTGGCATTTTTCGAAAATGACTGACACACCCCCTTCCCCCGCTACGGCTTTGGTCAAGTGAGTCTCGTCATAAGCTATATTTATTACGTGTTGCAAACTCACCTCTTTTAAGAATGTGCGAACGTTCAAAAAAAGGTGACATAATGCTCTCTGTAAAGTTTCAACGATAACGTTCGTGTATCGTCAATTATACATATCCTGTCTTATCGTCGAACGAAAACATTTTAACCTCAAATTGCGACATCTTTTTTCTCGCCTCCCCCCCCCCCCCCCAGGTGACCGCAGGATTTCCTGATTCAACGAAAATTTTCTTGATTCAATCAATTTCTTTTCTTTCTCAGTGCATATATGAACGTACCTACATCAAATAAACTGTCAAAAAAATGTCACCTTTTGACGTAGCCATGCCAAGTAAATAGGCTAGAAACACATGTAAGTACACAAACATAAAATAATGTAATGAGGATTGACATTAGACCGAAAAGCATCGGTGATTATGCCCGGAAAGTTAAAAAAGTCTGGCAAGCGCGAGCCAAAGCAGAAAGACATGAGATATCGTCAAGCGGAACTCGCTCGATGAGTCTAATTAAAACGCGCCTCGCGGCGTGAAATTCAAACTTGAAATTGAAGAGGCTCGTCTCCGCGATTTCCTACCGACGAGACAACCCTTGTATCATTCCGACTCTTTCTCTTTCCGTCTCTTACACCTAACCCTTTGCAATCCCGTTGTACTACGGTCCCTCTACGTACCTGGTTTTCTACTGAATTCTAGAGAGCTCGGACAATTTTTTTTTCTTTCATTTTATGGCAATGAGTGAGCGCCTGAGTGGTGAAACCGCATGTTGGGCACCCAAGACTCGTCGGCGAAATATATAAGCGTAATTATTACGCAAACGTAAATTCATCAAGGCATGGAGAGTACCACAAAATGAGGCACAGAGAAAAGGACAGATAAAATTAAGACAGGCATAAAAGGGTGCAGTGATTCGATGCACGCGTCTCTCTTCTAGTTTGAATTATTTTTTTTAATTATATTTCCATATACCGCAGTGAAAGAAATGTAGATGGTATAAAAATAGGCAGGTTGGCAGTTAGATGAGTATATTTTTGGCTAGTGAGATACATATTTTGGCACTCTAATCTGCCAACATTGACTTCTCGATTCGACGTTTTGATTCAGTCAGTCGATATTCAATAAACCTTTTCAGCTGTCCAGCTAGTCCAGCTGAGTCAGGTCTAAAAACTTAGATACCTTTTCTTATTCTTCGTTCCAATTCAATACTTACTCCATTATCCATTAATTAATTAATTTTATAAGAACTTTAATACATCTATTGATTGTATTATATTTCATTCAGCAGCTTAAACATCAATTTTTATCATGTTCCATACTAGCTTATGTATAAAGCTCAACAGCCATAAGATGAGCAGTAGACTATAACTTTTTGTTGCAAAGCTCATATCATCAAAAAATCTGATTTTGGGAGTCACTGCTATTTACGATTTTTTAAAGGGATTTTTGTTTTTAAATTCTCGATTTTTATTCAATATTCTTGTTCCACATCAGCTTAACTATCCACTTCTTTCAAAACAGCGTTACATTTTGTCCAGAGCTTATAAACAAGGCTGTCAAAAATAGAACGACGAGATTTCTTAATGCATCGAAAGTATTAAAAGGATGCCTAATCGTACACTATCTGCCCGGGATCAGGCCGTGATCAGGTTGCGGAATTGGCAACGGTATGATAGAGTGTCCGATTCGGTCGTAATTAGGCCTTCCACATTAACTGACAAATCAGACTAGCCTGAAATGGTCCCAATCAGACATGGCTTAGTGATGAGGCTCTTCTGAGACTTGTTCTAATCAGGCCGTAGTATAGCATAGTCTAATAACGCCCTACTGAGTTGTGGCCTATGATACCTTAGTAGGCTTGTCGCCCAAATCACGCCCTACTAAGGTTTTCCCTATAAGGCCCCACTAAGGCTTGCCTTATAACTGCCCTCCCATTTGTACAACATCGAAGTGTGTATCCCTGACCTCAAAACTTCTGAATACACGCGTGAAGTAGGCTCCCGGTTTCATCGTGTGCTTACTTAATTAATTTATTACAACATGTGTATCTTCGGTGTCAACAATTAGGGATGTAATTTCTTTTACCTATTAAAGGGCGAATATATAATTGAATAATGTGTAAATGTTGTAATTATGAGTTATTTCTGAACAAAATTCTAACCCAAGAAATTGTCATGTGTTTATAGTATGAGTGATGCGTCCGAATCCACTAATTCAATGTATTCATACGAAAATAGAATATCTAAAGATTAAATCAAACGGGTAAAGGATAAAAAAGACCTAACCTAAAAAAATACATGCATACGCATCTATGTATGTATTTGGGAGGAGCATCATAATGGCCCGGTCAACCAGCGCAATCAGGTCCGTGTTTCATAATGCGATGATGGCCTGGTTACGCCGCCTGATCAGCGCCAATTTAGTTAACCTGATCAGGGCGTTATGTCCGGTACCGGTACATTTCGTGTCATTGCACTCTCAAGTCGTCGTGTTATCGTCCTCATGCGCCTATAAGGCAGCTTGATATCTGACAAAGGCCCTACCATAATTTCTAGGCAGGATATTTATAAATATACTCTTCTATAATGTGTTAAAACAGTAATGTTTACTCGCACGCGAAACTTAAATTTTCGATAGTTTTTATTTACTTCTCATTTTGTACAACCGTACAAGTGGTGGTGTCCATCGACCATGAAACGTCAATTTACCGTGTCCCTCGAAATTGCACCATAAACGATCCGCTCATTTATTCTCCTTCCGGTTAATAAACTCCGGCGTGAAAATATTCAAGCTCCATCAACGAGCAATTCAGTCTCACGCCACTCGAGTCCATTACTAGTTTCGTTGACTTACAATACTAACTAACTGTAAAAAGATGCGATGTAAAAAATATGAGAATAACGGATAAAAAAATGCAGCATGCAATTTTTTTATTCAATGCATTTCACTCCCACATCATTTATTTTACTCTCTTAATAAAATGGGTGTGAAAATTGCGAATAATTATACAAACATAATGTACACGTGTACAGCTTCAATTCTTTTTGCACGAAATTTGGAAAAAAACGTTAGGAGAATATTTAATAGTGATAGCGTTCACCAGTGAGTCAGCTGACGTAACGCATTATTATAAAATGTACGTAAAGCTTTGATTAATGAAGTTTCGAGTTCTTGCACGTCATTCTGCAACCAAAAACTCGCGGTTCGCTTGTTCCATCTCTCCCTGCAGCCACTGTTGATTTCGAGATGCGATATTTTTGTTTCACAAACATATGCGAGGCATGGAAAAACAAACGAATCCTGTTATTACATTCTTCCATCCTCAAACGTTGATTTCTTTTTTTTCTGACTCTTCACGTTATTCTCCCCAACTCCCTTGCTACGCTGCAATTGCATCTTCTCATTTTTACGGAATCTCCTATGTTGCTCACAGTTTTCGTGAATTGGTATTTATGTACATCAATGTATCTATATGTAAACGCATCTGCGCGTATATATTCGATCCTGCCTATCAAAAGGACGTAATCCCTTCCCGTTTTACATTGAATTGCGTTGGTCATACGTCATTTCTTATACGGTTGATATGAAATACATTTACCATGTTGAGAAACGCATAAAATCCGAATATTTCCACTTGAGAATCGTACTGTGGTGGTTGACTAAAAAAAAATCACAAAAAACTCCGCGAAACAACCATACTAATTAACCAACGAGTTGATTTCATTTTTCTTTTTTGTGACCTACGAGCTCCTCCCGTCGTGAATTTACATCCGACAAATTTTCGTTTCTCGTTGACTCTCGTTCGTGGAAATCTAATGCTTGTGTTATTACGTCGGTGCTCGCTGTATTGCACCAACAAGAGCAGGTTGAGGTGGTCCATTGAAGCAAAATGGATAGGGAGATGTGGTTTCGAATTGCAGGGAACGCTTGCAAACGCAGCGGGACACCACACGACTACCTTGTCACGTTTAGTGTGTCTCCTAAAATATATGAAATGTGTATATTATAGGGAAGGTCGGGACAAAATGGGAAACCTAGTGCAGTAAAAAAAAAAAACTTGGTTTATTCTTACAAAATTTTAAGGTCTAAGAATTCAATCATCTGCCCAACCTGTCTAGCTGTGCTCCTGAACCTAAAATTCGATTGATTTTCGATACGGTTCCTTCCAAAACATCCATCAAGTGTCTTCACCATTATCTACGTTCATATTCTTTGCAGACGTTTGACCTTTGTCGTTGCTTTGGTTTTGCTTATTTAACAAGTGTTTTATTTTGTGTGATTAGCTCATCACAATACGGTGAGCTTGTGTGAGCATCGTAGTTCACCAGCACGTGTATATGCTTTTTTTACGGAACATTTTTCTCATTTAATAACAACAGATGGATAACAAAAAAAAATTCATAAGATTTTTTTGGAAAAACACCGTAGATTTTTCAAATGCGAGTAAACAAAAACTATACGTTTACCAGAACCAATAAAAATATACCATTCCCTTAGGTATCCAACTTTGACCTGGTATCCCCTAGATTAAAGGCACCTAATATACAACGCTTTCATTTAGCGGTGGGTTCTAAAATATACATGAATTTTATTTTATTAAATATAATTGAAAAATATGATTCAGATCTTATCGATAGCGATGGCTTTGGCTCTGGCAATTCATCAGATCAAGCAGTTTCGGGCCAAGCTAGTTGGTGGATGGGTGACGGCTTGACCATAAAAGAACTTTTATAAAATATGCGATGTAGGTGTTACCGATCAACTAACTCTTAGTGCCGCAACAACGTTCAACTCTCGCTCATTGATTTATGACTTAATTAGTATTAAATAGGCGCTGGTAAAACAGATAGTTTTTGAGAGGATAGACTGCGATCTACATACATAATATTATCGAAAAATGAAGTAATTTTTTTTTATTCTCTCACTTACCGACAGCGATGGATACGTAGAAGTTGGTGTGTGCGGCTTTGGCGATTTTCCAAGTCAAGCAGTTTCGGAGTAAACCAATACTTGGATGGGTGACCGCTTGGTCATGCAGCGGGACGTGCTTCGATCACTAAACAGGAGGCAGTTTTTCAGCACTGTAAAAAAAAGTTATTTGATCCAAGTTATCCTATCCAAGTAAGCGTATTTACTGAAGGCTAATGAATTTTTCTTCGGATAAATCTTCAATTTATTGCGATCAAAGATGTATTCATTTCATCAGATAACGGAGTTATTGAATAATACACAAAAATCTATTTGTGTATTATTGTATCGAATAAATATTTTTGCAGTGTGTTTCTGATGGTAAAAACCAACTGAAACTCAGTCAAAATATTGCCATCTGTATCGGCCGAATTCTTCACAGTTTCCCATGGCTTTCGTGCAAATGCGTTACAGTTGTGGATTAGGAAAGGGTACCTGTGAGCCTCATAAATGGACATATATATTGGGCTCTTGGGAAGTCTTACAGGAACATAGAACTTGGTGAAATGGGGCAAAATTAGAGTTAAAATGTTTGCTCGTAAAGCTCGTAAAAATAAGTAAATACATTTCTAAAATTGTTTAAAATTTTATTTTATAACA
>JABSMR010010171.1:0-11595 GCA_018902295.1 Dusona sp. PSUC_FEM 10030013 | reverse complement strand
CTGAACGGCTCTCGCTAGACACCCGTACCCCCTCCCGCGTGCTATGTAGCCGCGTCTGGCGGCCTCTTTCTCTCTCTCTCTCTCTCTCTCTCTCTCTCTCTCTCTCTCTCTCTCTATCGCTTTCGTGCTTCGCGTGTATATATACTTTTAAAAAGTTAAAAAAGCCTCACCTTATCAGTTATAATATGATCAGTCTGTATAATTTTTTTCACAACTCGAACAAACAAAAATCGATAATCATTGTATTTTCCATTTCGGTCTTTGAAAAATTCTTTCAACTTCCCTCCTGCTCTTCCTCTTTTTCTGAAAAAAATAAAACTTGTTCCTCCTATCCTCTTCATCTTTCTCTACAAATTTATATTTCCTTCGCTAAAAAACTAACCTTCCTGCTTTTTCTTCTTCTGTCTTTTGTTCTTTTTCTGTCTCCTGTTTAAAAAAAGAATTAAAATCACTGTTTTTTCATATATAGTCAAGAACAATAAATAACGTCAGACTACACTCCGATCGAAATTATTTATGGATATATTAAACTAAAAACACAAGATTAAACTAAAAACAAAAAGAACTCCCAACACGAATGAACAATATGGAATATGAATGAATAGCGTAGTTAAAAAAATGGTTGTATCTCGTAAGTGCACGGCGAATGATGTAGTAAACTAGCATTGAGTAACAGACAACTACGAACATAAACATGGTCCAAAATTTTTATCCATTGCATAAAATAAGATAGAAATGAATGACAACGGACGTCAGTTTCAGTTTATCTATTTCACACTTTTATCCCAAAATAGTAATAAATAATATTTATTTCAGAGACATTTATCATACAAGCGTGTTATTCCATTTGTTTTTCTTTTCGATATGAGAACCGCGTCACACACTGGTGGAGAGATTCCGCGCCGTTCCTGCTCTAGTTCGAGCTCGATCCGTGTGGTAACAGAATCGCGAGTACATAATAGAAAAGATGAGGAGCAGAGAGGTAGGGAGAGAGAGAGAGAGAGAGAGAGAGAGAGAGGGAGAGAGGGAGAGAAACGACAAACACGCAAACGCATACGCGCCGACTGAGAAAGTTCCTTATCCGTCTGCCAGGATTTTTGAAAGTGTAGTTTTCGAGTTCCGCCATGTATCTCGTCAGTAATCGGTTTGGTCTGGACCTGAAAAAAGAACCAAACAACTATCTCATTATCATTCGATAGGTCTCATTAAACAGACTAATCAAAATCCAAACAAAAAAAAACAACATTTCCACGAAGAACCATATGGTATTCGACCGCGCGATCAATGTATCAAAGCGGATGAAATGCGATCACGTGTACGATAATAGGCGCGAATAATAATTAAATAAATGAAAAACGTAATATTTCCTATCATTTTTGAGTAGAATATTCGAACGGACAAGACGAAAAGATTCGCGTACGTAAGTGCTCGCGTGCGTGCGTGCGAGGGCCCCGAAGAGCGTGATTGGTGCGGGCGGTTCCGCTTGTGTTCGCCCCGCGTTCACGTTCGCCGTTCGATCAATGCGAGAACGACGAAAAGTTGTGAGGCGATCAGCGGCCTGGCCGTCTTACATAGAGAAAACAATTCCTCGCTGTTCCCAAAGTGTCACGGTGTATTTGTACAAGTGTGTATATACACAGCACGCATACAAATATGTATGTAGTAGCGTACACAGTAAAATGGCAAAAAAAATATTGAAAAGAAAAAAAAACACATATGTACCCCGGTGGTGGAAAAAAAAGGTCGCGTAGATTCCGGACATCCCGTCGTAGCGGTGAGATCTTGCCGGTGAAATTTGTTACGTTGGTGAAAATAGTCTCATCGCGGTCGGTCCGCTATTATTTGTATCTCATAAGTTTTTCCCTCTCGCAGCGGTGGCGGCGAAGTCGAAGACGAAGACGAAGACGGCGACGGCGACGATGGCCCTGTACCGTTGCGTATCACTGTCTTTTCCGGCGATGAAACTCGTTATTAAAAAATTTACGAAAATGAATGAAAAATGAAACAAGAGACTGTAAGTCGATGTGATTGGGTGTGCGAGCTAGCGGATCAGCAACGTCCGTACTCTCGAGCGAGGGACGATGAAAATTTGGTGGCAGACTCGGTGGTACCGTCGTCGTTGGAAGAATCGTTCTCACCGATAATCGATGTTCTCGGTAAACTTTTCCAACTTTTCACTCTTGGACACGAGACGGGTCGCCTGAATCGCCAATTCGGCAATCGCTGACCGTTATTGTTGTCGCTGTCGACACCGGCATACTGTTTCCGACCTAGAACGTACATTGTTTCTTCTTCTCGCAACGTTGACCCAATAAACTCGCTTTTCGCGCTTTTCTCACCATTTACCCTGGAACGATCATCAGGACAAACTCCGAGAGAATAACTTACGTTCGGATGATATCCGTTAATTGTGCGTGGTGAAGGAGGATCTCGAATAGTAATAATACTTCGGCTCTCTCGGCTATCGCCTTCTCGGTTACTCAGTAGCTTGAACAATCGTGAGTGTGTTTGCGTACGCTTGTAATTATTAATTCTTCTACTAGTGGTTCTTCCGCTTCCGCACTCGGAATCGGTATCGACTTCGGATATCAATCTACTTGTGTCCGAAGTCACTCCGCTGTCCTCGTCATCGCTCATCTCTTGGCGCAAATTCTCAAAACTCGCAACGACCCCGTCGTGTTTTATTAGTTGGTGGTCGCGGTCGTTCACTGCCTCTGTAACTTGGATCACTACGGATGTCAAAGGAAACCTCGTCTCTTCTTTTTCTTCTCTTTCTTCTTTTTCTTCTTTCTCTTCCTCTTCTTCTTCTTTTTCTTTTTCTTCTTCTCCTTCTTTTTCTTTTTCTTTTTCTTCTTCTCCATCTTCTTCTTCTTCTTCTTCTCCTTCTTCGGCTCCTTCTTCTCCTTCTTCTACCTCGTCTTGTTTGTCCGGCTGTAAAATTGATGGATCGTCAAATTCATCGATCGTCGCATTATTCTCACGATCCATTGTTATCTCTTTCCAAAAGTCTATCGAGTCGTCATCAGCGAGGGGCTCCGAAAGATCTGCTTCGCTCGGCGGCGGCGTCGACGACCTTGACTCTACGGAGACGTTACCAGAGCGAATGGAAATTTTAAACTCTACGCAAACGTCATTACCGATATTCACATTGTCGTCGTTCGCAGCCAACGTCGATACTAACTTTCGTGATACAATGTTTTCACATCGCGCCTTTGTTTTATCCCCGCCGTTCCGTTCCGGAACGTCACTTTCATCGGACGTACTTTCAGAAATGGTCTCAGCTGTTGTTCGCTTCCCATGGTGACCCGTCGAATATGCCAGATACGAGTCCGAGTCGTCGCCGTCACTCGTTTCGGAATTGTCCCTTACATCGCGAGACACTTGTTCCTCGAGTTCCTCGGACAATGAATCATAGCTGGCCAAATAAGTCGTCGTCGTTCCGTTCTTCTTACCGTGCTCTTGTATCCTACGATCCTCAGACCAATAAAATGCTGCAACCGGTTCGTCGTCGATTTCAGCGTCTTCCTCCTCCGCCTCCTCCTCTGGGTGCAAGATATTCATCGTGACGAATAAGGATCTATCGATCGCGTTTTCTCCTCGCTGCTCGTTCGTACCGGAAGCCGCCGCCACATCGATCTTGTTCCATCCGGCAGACTCGTTGATGCACCGTCGCGCCGCTGCTTCGTCTTCTTCTTCTTCCAGAGAAGTTGCGTTATCACCACGTTTCTCGTAGTACATAGTATCTGTCGGATTTCCTGGATGGACGACGTCGACATATGCCGAGCATGAGTCAACGTCGTGGTACCATGGAGGAGGTTTTCGTTCCGTTACGGGATGATCATCTCGCCGCCGTTCAATCATACTCGTTCTGGACAATCCTTGGAGATTACTCGATGGCAAGTGCTCAATGCGCGCCGTTCTCTCTAAACAAGGATCGCAATCGCTATCGTAGCCAAGCTTTTTTTCCATTTCTCGACGAAAGAGAATCGATACAGGGAGAGCAGGAGACACACACGCTGTAATTGCCTCTACCGTGTGGTCGATCGCGATACCACGTGCGACCTGAGATACCGCCACGGAGAGATAAGAGCAGTAGCGGCACTCGGCGAAAGAGCAGGATGAAGGTGCTGAGCAGAAAGAGGACAAGGAGGGACACGAAAAAGACAAATTGTTGCACATTCTCGCAGCGGAAACGGTAGCGAGGAAGCAATTTTCGAGACAATAAACAGTCTTCGCGGGTAGCTCGATTTCGGATGAGGTGTAAAGTAACAAGCTCGCTGATGGTTCATTCAAACGCTCTTCGAGCTGGTGGTGGTGATGATGATGATGATGATGGTGATGATGATGATGATGATGATGATGATGATGATGACAGTAACGGTAACGATTTGATGAACTATGGAAACAATAACGATGACGACGACAGCGATAATGTGGATAATGACGACGATGACAGAGATTGCACATCGCGTATATGGTTGAACGGGAAATAGGATGAAGCACGGCTGAAATAGAGTCATACGTTTTTTCAGCACCCTTTGATAACGACGATGATAACGAGGATGATGAGGATAACGAAGATAACGAGGATAACGATGATGATGACGATGACGACGATGACGACGATGACGACGATGACGACAACGAAGACGACGACAACGATGCCACGAATTGTCGGTGATGAAGGAGTGAGTGGTAATTGCAACGACAAAAATCCACAGAATATTGGCAAAAAGAAAGATGAGGAGTTAGTAGTGGTTGCGGCATCAAAGCCTCCGTTTGAGGATGAAAGACGTCGCGCAGTCGGGGGTGGATCATAAGGCGAGCTCGATGGACCATAGGCAGCGATAAATATTTGTTAGCGAAAGAGGGCTGGTCGCCAAGCAGTTGCGCGTTAATCTTGCTCTCAACCTCTCTTATCTCTTGTCGATTTTCCCGTTTTGCTATAACAAACAGCACATTGCATTCAGACATAAAACGTTTTTTTCCGAAACTATCCAGCCCCGCTCTTCTAGACGACTCGCTGGTGCTTAGACGAGATGTCACGATGAAATATACTCGATCGCGATTGAAAAAATTTCGTCCCGTATTTTCCATTGAAATGAAAAAATAAATAAATCAAAGAATATGACCAATCCTCCAACGTCCGTCACTGACACCGATCGCGCTGTTCCGTGTGCACGCGTGTGTGTTTGCATGCGTGGTTACGAGATCATGCATGCGCGGCGGTTGAATCGTTAAACAATTGTAGAATGAAAATATCGAACGATAGCATCGTAAATTATTTTCCGCCAAGGGGTCACGCAAAAAGGATAAGCTACGGGGATTAGGGCGCGCGATTCAATCGTTATATGCTGAATGTTAATTGAATTCGGTGATAATAACGCGATGAAGACGAAGAAAAAAAAAGACACGTTTAATGGCTCGGCGTGTATACGATTCGAGAGCAGAAGGCGGTAGTATGGATGAATAAGCAACAAATGCACGGAGAATGATTTACCAATGGTTTCCGGAGATGTCATGGCCTGCAACATCCTGAAAGATCTCGACGGTATCGCACTCCCGGTGTATTTTTTTGGCTCTGGCGCCTGCTGCTCGCTCGCCGGCACAATAACCCGAAACTCGTCTGAAAAATAACCACGGTCAGAAAACCAAACCGAAGAATTATAGAGATCGGCGGAGACTGGGGCGGAAGAGGGACGAACGCATAAATGAAAATAAAACTAGAAGAAAAAAAGTCGGGGAGTGTTATCGTTCAAGAATGAGAAAGGTCAACGAATGGTCTCACCGGGAAGCGGAGAATTTCTCGTCTGCCTGATCTTGTTGCCGGGACTCGTAACTCCGGGGGCTGTAGAACGGAGGGAAGTAGAATAGAGCATAGTAAATAGATAGATAGAGAGAGAGAGAGAGAGAGAGAGAGCACGAACTAGATCGAGATGCGTTACCGATAGTAGCAACAGCGATTGGTGGATCACCCGAATCGGTCATATTTCTGAGATAACGAAATGCCCGAGAAGGAATAGCGGCACCGCGATATCTCGGATCCTCTTCCTGATGCAAATAAGCGCCCTCGCCGTCAACTGTGCAAATAACAATGATTATGTATATAACAACGGCAAGTAGAATGGTCGTTGATGCTCGACGCTGTTGGCTCACCTCGTTCTTTCACCTTGTTCATGAGGACTTTGTCGTTCTCGGTGAGTCGAAGCTTCCGTGACTGTTGTCCCTGGTCTCGGTCGATTGGAACGTCAGTGTCGGTTATCTTTTGTAGAACGCGAAATGATCTCGACTGGACGGGAGCGGGTTCGGTCTCCTGGTATTGATGCTGATTCGATGCCGACTGAGGCGGGGGCGGAGCTCCACCACCGCGCTGAATGATCCTGCTACCGGAATTGGTTCGTATATATTATGGGTCGGGAGGTGACGGCTACGATCAACTTTACAAAGGGGGGATATCACGATGGGCTAAACAAGATGAACTCACACTCTGGGACTGTTTCGCTCGGCAGCGGTGTTGTTGTTGTTGTTGCTGCTGTTGCTGTCGTTGTCACCGACGCTAGCCTCGAGCATGATGGGTACGATGTACGTTCCACCGCCACTAGGAATCGTGCAGCCTGAGTAGGGCCTCTGAGGAGCAATACAGTTAAGTGCATCAACCGAGGACGACGGACTTGCGTTTCCCCAGCGTTGTTGATGACGAGTGCTCGATTGTTGCGGCTGTTCATTATTCGATCGTTGATGATGGCCAGCAATATCGTTATCGGTCGAAAAAACGGAAGGTCTATCTTCGATCTGTGTGTGTATATATATATATATAGATTAGTGAGCAACGGCGTGATCGAATGAAGCCGCAACGAGGAGGCTCGTTGTACTTACGCGAAGCGGAATAATACGTTCTCGTAGATGGTGCGCGGGTTCTTGCTCGGGCTGAGAGGATGGCGCCGATGATTGGTTACGTTTTACCCATTCAGGTAGTTCCTCCAGCTGGGATTTGTTTCTGTTTTGGAGCCAGGGAGTCGGAGCCTTTGCAAGACTGATCTGCGGTGAAGGGGGCGTCGTCGGCGTCGTCGCCGTCATGGGCGGGATTGGTGGCGAGGGTGGATTCGGCTGCGACCAAGTGGGTGTCGTTAAAATCGTTTCTCCCGTTCGCGCCGGTGATGCTATCTTTGTTTCCACTGGAAACGCGCGCGTCGTATGATAAAACATGAAAATAAATGGGAGAAAACATAAAGAGATATAAAAGCTGAAATGGGCCGACCGACTGACCGTTCGACGAAAAGCGGTTGTTGTTGAGAACGGCAGCGGCGGCGGCGGCGGCGGCCGCCGGTGATGGCAAGCTCGAACCGGTCAGGGTAGAGCGCAGTGGTGTCGTCGAATTGGTACTTGGGAAAACTGGAACGGCGACCCTCGGTTGAGCCGCGTACAGACTAGAAGCGGCGATAGAGGAAGATATCACCGGCTCGGAGGCGGCCGATCGCGGTGGAGCCTCGATGCCCTCGTCGTTGGCATTCTTGGCGACTCGCCTCGCCATTCTCGGACTTCGAATCTGCGACAGATCCAACTTACCGCCCATTCCCGGTGTATACGTAAACGGTTTTTTGTCTCTCGTCATCATCGCGTTCTGAATAGCGGCCGGTGGTTCGTACGCCTCTTTCATCCCAAATTCATTCGACAAGGGTCGTCTTCTCGACGGTACGGCCGTCTGTCGTCATACAAGCACATAGGCCGCGCCGCCTCTTTAATACCTTTTTTATAGCTTTAATTCTGAATTTAATTGAACGCTCGCGGAATAACGGGGGCTGCCCGGCAAGACTCTTGTAATTATAGCACGAATTTGAAGCTTACCTCGAGAGCGTTAAATCTCGTGATTGCTGGCACTCGCCCAGGCATGCTCGACGAAAGTGGAGTCGGCGGCGGTGGCGGCGGCGGCGGGGGTGGAGCTGGACAAAACCCTCAAAGCACACGGACCCACAATTAACACAAGCGTGCCAAGTGCGACAAATATATTTCATTTTATATTTATCGTTTTGTTTCGCATAAAATATTGCACAGTTGCCAAAATTTGGAATTCGTAAAAGAAAACTCACCGGGTGCTCCGTCCGATGATCCGCTTGGTTCTCCGCTGTGAGAAATAAAAATTCATAAATTTCGTAAATGGGATAAACTTGACACAGATGATTAGTGACGGAAAGGGTAGCAGGATGGAAGCGAGAACGGTTGAGCTACGAGACTGATGAGGTGATGAGGCTGATCGGTTTGATACCGAATCGGGAACGGAAGACTGAGATGTTGGATCGATGGTTTGGTCATCGATGAGGCATGCATTCGCGTGCGCTTTGTAGGGAAAAGGCGCCCGAGATTCCTTTTAAGGAGATTCCTCCGACCACCGCCGTTCGAGGTTGAACAAACGTTCGGTGCGTAAGAAAGTTCTCATCACGCAGGCCCCACGCGGGACAATTGGTAAAGCAGACCACGGAACACGGGCGTTGAGCGCGCGACGCTCGTACGACTCGGGACGTGCAATTTATTTGGGTAGATGGTGAGCTAATTTTAGAACGGACCAAGCCGCGAACGCGCTGCTATTAAATCCTTCCGATTCATTTATTTTTAGCGAGGCGCTTTTTCTCACGCTTACTTATTCTCCCGCACCGACGAACGACGCGCATATCGTGTCTTGATTCGATCTTGATCGAGCCGATCGGGCCTGGATCGAAAAGTTCGTTAGAACGAAGAATACGGAGATGCGACGTTAAAAATATGCCAAGGTGGGCTATAGAGAAGGAAAAATATTGCTGCGGGATGAACCGCGGTTGTATGCGTGTGTTCCCCTCGATCTGCCGAATCTATTTGCAATTACTACAATCCGAGGTCATCGACCCTCTTGTCAGAGAGGGTGCGAAACATTTATTTCGGGAACGAAATGTGTATCGCGCGGGATATAAGCCAAGCCGTATTCATTATACGTTTTATAGCGGATACACGAGATTCGACTGATAATCAGCACTCACGCACACACGCACACACACGGACGTCATCATCGTACGATATTTCGTCGTTTTTTCCCGATTTAATGCGCTCTCTGCCCCGTGCATCCAAGGTCAAAGATGTAATAACATTTGACGTAGCCCACGGACCAGCGCGGACCAATTATCGACTCTATATTATAGATATAGACAGCGCGCTGGGATGAAACCGGTTCGAGATCCCGCGCGGTTGCTTTCCAGAAATATTGCGAGCTCGTAGGTATTTCTGGATTAACGCGACCAGATCTTGGTTTCAAAAATAGGCACGCGGAATAGGCGCGTCTCCGACCCCACCGTTATCATATACGTCTATCCTCTCATTTTTTCTTCGTCTTCTTTATCCCTCTGCATGCAAAATTATAAAAGAAAATATTTAATTCTTACCCGGCGCCGCCTCCTATGACGAGGGTGCTGCTGCTGCTACCGCTGCCCGTCGAACTCATAATGACCTCCCTCGTCACCAAATTTTACCTTATTATTATTATTGTATAGCTGATTCGTGCAATTTAAAAATTCGGCCGTGACTATTCTCGAACAGGAGATAAACAAAAATTGAAAATATTTGGCTCGTCGTAGCGTCACTTGTATAAATTCTGGCGAGTCGCGAATTTCGCCGAGATAAATATATAACCGCGATTCTGATGAGGACCGATGGGCGACCGTACCGGCGCTCGCGCGGATCTGCTCTTCGCGAGTCGCGAGTCGCGAGGCTCAGAAATTGAAAATAAAAAGAAGGCGACGGCGCGAGGCGCTACGCTATCGCGCTATCTCCTATTGGCTGCTCAATCTCTTTTCCAGGCGGCTTCGAACGACGACGCCGTCGTCGCTCTCAGCCCTGCGACCCGCCACCGCCGCCGCCCTCTCATTCTTTCATTGACCATTTCTTATTCACGCATCCTGCTATTTATCCTGCTATCACGGGAACTCGGGTGTCGCGTTTGCAATATTCGGCCACGGCACTAGTACAATTTATCCTTGAAGCAACGTTTCGAGTAGCTCACCCGAACGCGCCCGTGCATGACACTAGTGGGACGGCGAATCAAATTAGATCCCGCTGATGGCGGGCTTTTCTCAAAACTCTCTAAATAAGTAGAAACATGCGCAATATATCGCAATAAAATAGGTGAAATAACATATATTTCAGTGGATTTCGGTGCATGAAAAGTGAGACGAAACAAAGTCGCAAAACACAGAGGGCGGGGCGAAATGTGTCCGCAAAAACTATTAATCGATCGTTTATACCGCGTTTACAAAATACCCTATCATGCACCGCGATAAATGTAGCTCGAAAATTTTACTTGTCATGTATAGCTGCGCCGTCTCAATTTTGAAATCTTTTTTTTTCTAAAGTTGACCTTTCATGTAGGAACAAGAAAAATATTACAATTTCATTCTCAATTTTCCAAGTAATGTACGGAAGTGAATTTTTATTATTCTGCCCACCATCAATTGCATAGTGTGCAAGAGTGTAAAAATCGGTTCAAACGCCCTTTCAACTTCAAACAGATGGAACTTGGTGGCGGCGCCAAGTTCCACGAAACGAAGCGATTTTTGCACGCTTTCACGCACCGTATAATTGGTACCTGTTTGGAAAAATACAAATTCCTTGCTTAGCTAAAAAAATGAGAAATAGACTTGAGCCACCAATTATGAACGAAGAAACTCGGGATGATTAAATAACATTTGTCCACAAATAATAATAATAGATTCAAGTTGAAGAGACGCTGCTGCTGCTGCGTTGCTGCTAGTACACGTGTGGACGTGACAAAGGCGCGGAGGAAAATGATTTCTTTATATATCGAACGATATATAAAGCGGCACCTTGCGGCTAACAAAAATGAGATAAACAATATTTGCCTGGAACTAAGAAAAGTACGGTTTTCCAGGTGGAAAATGCTTTTAAAAATTTTTGATCCACTCGTCTTAAAATATATATAGATAATATTAGCTGTGCCTGCGGGTTTGGCCTGCGACACATCTAGCCGGGGCAAGGAGTATATTTTTTTCCTGATAATGTGATTTTAATTTTTTTTTTTCTGAATTCATTGTGGTAAATCTCTCATGAGATAAGGGATAACGGCCGCACTATACAAATGTATGGGATTCTTACTCACTAAAAATCACGGCCTGTTCTACTTTAAATAAACTTGAATATTTTGAAATCTTCAATAAAATTATGTGTGCAGCGTATATCTTGATTTAAAAAATTTGAAATCTTCAATGAATACATCTAAATTATTTTCATTTGACATAATATATTCGAATGCTATCCATTGTGGTATTCTTTTCCTATGTTTTTCAGTTTTGTTTTATATGAGAAAAAAAAAACAGTTCCGTGATAAAAAAAGGTATTGAAGGATGTTGCACATCCTTTCTCCTTCTCATTGTCTTTATATTTGAAACATACTTTTTCAATATTTCAAACAAAATACGCGAAAAAAAATGCTCAATGTTGAAATCTTTAATCCCTTATACCAAACCAAAATAATTGTAGCTTTTGTTGTATCCGAAATTGGAACCCCTACTACCGCAACAACTATCTTTGTTTTCGCGTTATCTTTAAATTAGTAAT
>JABSMR010010160.1:0-11596 GCA_018902295.1 Dusona sp. PSUC_FEM 10030013 | reverse complement strand
GAAATAAATTTTTTTTTAATAAAACTTTGAGCCCGATTGCTCGAAAACTTGTAGGAACGAAACTTTACGTTCGAGGCCAGGCTTCGAGTTGATGCTTTAAATAACTACCAAAATTCATTAGTCTCTATCACATTGCGTTTATTTCTCTACGAACAATTCCCACAAATTTCTCTCAAACTATCACTTTTTTTTATTTATTTAAATCTTTGAGCAATTTTTGAATACTTGAAGTTTATTTACATTTTTGTCGCTTCGCTGCCAATTGGATTTTCTATTTTTTAAAATACCTATAGTCCCTGGAACGTTAATGAATTTATTGGTGCTTTTGAATCCTCGTGCTCGAATCTCTTCTTCATTTCACTTTCGTTCTGTCGCCCAATAAATAAGTCTCCAAAGTAAGCCCGAAAGTATGTTATAAAATGATGAATAAAGATGACTTCAAACTTCAATGTCATTGAAATCAAATACAAGAATAATAACCAATTGTTCGGAAAACAGTACGAAGAAATAGTTCTAATTTGCGACAACACCAACTCTAAACCTTCCAGTTTACTGTTACAATTTTCTTTGACAATTGCTTGACTGCGTGAGAGTGTGGTTAGTGCAGCATACTAGACTTTAGTATTAAATGGACTTTGGTATTGAGAGACGCAGGTTACAATGATGAGATGCACCTTCGTGAGTGATGATAAAGTTCGGTATAGACCATGACATGCATATACGTAGATGATGGGATGCACTCAATCGTTCTCTCTCGTACTATCTTCCTCTTCATCCACGTATTTATACTCGACAAATAATTTAATTTTCGAGGTTCCATCAGGCTAATTACGAGTCACTTCATAGTTGAACGATATTCCCGACGGCAATTAACTGTTGTTGACAAACGCAATTTCGTAGCTGTAACTTTGAGGTGATAGAGGGAAAAGAGTTGCAGAGTTGTGAGAGAGGAGGGGTGGGGGGTGCCATGGACTGACACAGGCTAAGACTATATTTCGGCATCCTGATGTTTCGAGCTACTACGTTATTACAGCGAGTAAAGGCACAGGTAGAGCAGCAGTACAAGAAGAAGCTGTCAGTGGTACGAGTATGTCAGACTTGCAAGAGAATCAAACTAGTTTCTCTTAAATAGAGTCCTAAATCTGAAACTTGATTATCAATTCCGCAACGAGGACAAAATTTTGGGTCGAAAATCTCTTGAGCGTTTTTCGATCCGACAATTGTCTAATGAGTTATCATTTTTTTAAGACCAGCCTGAATTAACGATATTATTACTTTATTCGTTGTCAGTAATGAATCGGTATCTCACGAACGGTGGATTGGAGAGAAAAAATGCTTGGGAGTTTTTCTCTTCAGAATTGCACAAGCTAATGGGAGGTTGGATTTTTAGTTGTGACTTTTGGGACACCCTGTATACAATTAATTGATTATTTTAATTAAATTAATATCTGATGAACGAAGCATCGCACAGAGAAATGGTCAAGGAGTTTTTTTTTTCAGAATCCTTTGAACTACCTACCCCTAAATTTGCATCTTTCCAACTGGAAAATATCACATATAAATCGTCAATTGGTTATAATTATCTAATCAACATGTTGTAAATGGCACATCAGAGAGAAAAATGGCCAAGAACTTTTCTCTACACTGCGTGAATTGCTCGCTGCGGTAACTTTAATACCGACTTCCGGGATACCCTGTAAACACATATATACTATTTTCAGGTCATACGGTACACCGTTACCCGAGAATGTTGGTTATTCTCCTTGTCAAAGTATAACTCTGCGTACGTTCCAAGGCCTTCGTCCTGCAAGACAATTATCAGCTCTGCCATACTCCTCCCACACACTCGTTCTGTCTCACTGCTCTTTGTTAAACGAATCTACACACATCCTTACAAACAAGGACATCCATCCGCCCCGGCTCACTTTCCATCCTACCCTCTGTTCGGGACCACAAACATCCAGGAAACGTACGTGATGTTGGCTTTCGTATAGCTGGGGCTTCTCCACAAAGAATTGAATTAAATCCGCGTAAAACAACAATACACAACAATATTTGGAATATTAAAGTCGTAATATGATTAGATAAACATTGAAGATTGAATATCAAATAACTATATTTGCTCTCAAGTTCTTAAGGGGAATTTGAACAATTTGATTTCGTTAGGAATGAAATTCGACCATAAGGCAATTCTTTCGCGGAGGGCCGCATTTGTTGGGTTCGTAAGCAGGCTCCTCCACAATAGTTCATAAATTAGACCGGATCTTGGTAAAAAAAAAGTCATAACCAATTATTATTCCCAGAGGTAAGCAGAATCCGAAAATTCCGGCTTAATTGTGTAAATTAAAAACTTTTTAATGTTTTTTACGAGCTACAAATGTCAACAAACCCATTCCCAAAGGGAGAAACTGCAGTTATTGTATTTGGATAAAAGAAATAGTGAAAATACGTATGCAGTGACTTTGGTAGAAATGGGGACAAATTGTAACAGGCAAAAAAAAAGCATTACATTAATAATGTTATAAAAACTGCCGAAGAAACCATAAACCCATGAAAGTCATGGATACGAAAAATCGACCGCTAGTCACTTTTTCCAGGTTTCTATCGTAAATATTCTGTTTAAACGTTCGGTGACTCCTTGTTTTTATCGGCGCTCCGGAATTTTTGCGATTTTTTGTGTGCATAGGGCGGTTTATATCAGACATCTAGAGTTATTTGATATATGAATTATTAAATAGAAATGTGAGTGGCACGTCATCTCCATAAAGCGTCGTATGAATTGGACGATTTTTAAAGTTATAATTCTTTGCTAAAACTTTCGCTAACTTGGCTCGATATTTTTCCACCAAAATGGCATGTATTTTTACTTCATTGCGTACAAAAATATCTGTTAATTGTAAAATATTCGAGTTTGTGAAAGGAATACCTTAAACCCTTCCAATTATGATGAGCGTAGTATGTTGATTTCTGGCTCTCACGTAAAATCGAATCGGCATGGAACTAACCCAGTTTTTGTCACGTAGAAAAATATGGAGAGATAATTCGCTCGATCTTTTATCTCACTTTATCAAAATGGTACATGATATGATTATTATTATTATTATTATTATTATGCTTTTTTTCACATCCTCCATCGATTCGTGTAATCCGTAATATCGGATACTGCGATATCACGAATAACAATATTATTGTTTGAAGGTGTACCGACCGGGAGAGCCTAAATCTATACGAATCCGATAGATAACGAGGAAATGAATGCAACGATAAAACTCTCGTTGCCGGAAAATCTCCCAAAACTCGTTTATTATTATCATTATTGTCCCAGGAGCTTTTTATCACGACTGCTATTTATGTTTATTAACTTCCATTTCACGCCTTTTTTTTTTAATGTCCACCGTAAAAACGATTCAATTTCTCTTTTAAAGCCCAGCATCCGCAACTGTTCGAAATAATTATTTAAAGAAATAAATGTGCGTCTTTAATTATTCATTCGAATCGAATTGCAATAATAATTATAATTATTCATTAAATAAAGCTGTTTTAGATATGAGAGCGAAAATGAATTTGAATTTTGTTGAACATTTTCAAAAGTGTTTTTATAGTAATTAATCAAATTGATTTCTTTAATTTCTTGAAAATTTTTGTTTTTTTTTTGCTCTCAAAATATACTCGCTACGAGGCGCATCAGACTTAACCATCTTCGCCTATATTATAATGAGAACATTTCGAGTTTTACACGCTTCGCAACAAACGAGATACGTACGTTGCAGTAAAAACGTAGATGTGCAAAAAAAAAATGGAAACAAGAAAACTACGAGGAGAGTCCGGTGCTGGCGTACTGCTTCAGAGATCCGCTTGGGGCGAGTTGGAGAAAGAGAGATTTTCCAGATAGCAGAGAGACAGACAGAGATAGGGGCAAACAGAAAAGTCAGTATTACGGTTTTGAGCGCGATCCTGAACTTTCAGACTGGACTCTTTCATGCTTTTCCATTTTCAACGCTTTTCTCTATCATATGATTATTATTCATGTGAAATAGTGAAAATTCTCTTCGAACACGAAATAATTAGTCTCGTCAAAAATCCAGAATTTTTGTAAATTTAAAACGAATTCGCTGACATTCAGATCTTCTCGAAATATTTTTTCAATTCCATATTTTTTTTCCTACCATTCTAGAAATTTTTGTCCTTAAGATTTAAAATGAAATTAAATTTATTAAAGTAAATTAAATTTGTATTGCCTATCGTGAAATTGATTAAAGTAAAATCTCACAGATTCTCAAAAATCTAAATCTGAATCTGAAAGATTGATCAGAGACAAAAATTGAAAAGAAAAAAAAATAGAGAGAGAAAACCGTGAAATTGATTTTCGAAAAATTAGTATCTTTCCGGAATAATTATTTGCTTTTTCGTAATTCGAGTGTTCGAAACATTGTTTTCGGTTTGTCGAACCTGTAAAAAACGAAAATGTTTCGGTTTTTTTTTCGTTCGAAAGGAACATTTTTTTTTTTAATTGCGAATAAATCTCGCTGTGTAATTTACTGTCTCATTAATTTTGGGAAAAACGAGTATCAAGAGTGTCTATGCGTATTGGGACTCATCGACTATTGGAGAACTACCATAATGTCAATTACGTTTGTATAATAGAATTTTGTCGCGTGAATAAATAAATACAAGTCAAGCCCAATGTCCGTCAAAGCATTGGGGAATTGGCGCATGAGTCTCACGGGCAGGGGTTAACGATAAAACCGCTGCTTGATCATAAATTCTCGTCACACTGTTCGCGGGGCTTATTCTTGTTATTCGTTGAACGAAACGTTAATCCGGATGATGAGGTAAACACAGCGTGATTGAACAGAGCGTATATAATTCACGTGGCCCATCAGTGTCTAACGGCAGATATTCAGCGATGATAAATCACTTGTAACTTCTACATTTCTCTATATTGTACAAAAGGATAGGAATTAATACGAAACTTTCTTTCCACTTTTATATTAAGAACACGCATTTTAAGTTAAGGGCTTACATACATCTGGGGGCTATAAAATAACTCTGTGAAAATATATTTATTCGATCGTGCGCCACTCTTTATATATAATGTACAAAAAACTTCCAGGATTCGACGACATCTTGACAGTAGGGGAAAACTTTTTTATCTCAATTTGAAAGGTACTCAACCCTTCAAATGGCTTTTCCACAAAATGGTGTTTTTAAAAACGGTAACCATCGTACCTCGTAAATTAAACGACCGATTTCGATAGCATTCGGCACAGAAGATCTTTACACAATTATCTAGTTTTTGTCGAAGGATTTTTGTGAAACATCGTAGTTTTTTTCTGTGTCCATAAAAAAGAACAATCTTTTAGGCAAACTTCCAATCTTTCGATTCAGACCTCTGCCATTTTACGAAAAATGCTTAAAAAAGAAATCGACCATGACAAAAACTCGTTTTTTCAACATTAAGAAAAAAAAATGTTATACTATCTTTCAGATGAAACGTACAGTCGGAATCATGATTGCCGGAAATAGCGTTTTGTAAAAAAACTGTTTTACCAAAATGACAACAACGATTCATATAGTTTTTTTTGCTTTTTCATGACATTTTTCAATCCCATAAACAACAATCTGTTTTTTCAAATGAAAAAAAGTTGTCTCATTGCAACAAACATTTCGGCATAAAAAATTATCGGAATGGACCTTTTTTTTGCATCTGGACACTGAGAAAAGAAATTTTTGGCGCCAACAACATTTTCGTTGAATCAACAAATCCTGAGGTCGCCGATGGTGAACAAAATATGCTGTTCATTCAACAAACATTTGCTTGATCCATGCACTTAATTTGCTGGTTGAAATAAATATCGCTCACTACGACAATAATATTGTTGAATTAACAAATTTCGGTAATTATGCCGAATCAGGGCTTCACTACTAATTTTTTCCCACGATTTTGGTGGGGAAGCCCTGATTCGGCATAATTACCCAAATTTCAATTTGTTCGTCACAATTCGTTGATTTCAACAATTTACTTTTTTCTCGTGTAGGTGTTTGTAAAACCGCTTAAGTTTATGTCACTGACCATTCAATCTTAGATATTCTGTGTATAAATATCCAGTACGCATTTAAGTTTCCATTGGTAAAATGGTAAGGGAATTTCTAAAAGAAAAGGAATGAGAAAAGCGACTTGGTCTCGGTGAAAACGGCTTTGCGGCAAAAGCGCACTAAAACCCAGAACGAAGTCGAAGGCGGCGGCGGCGGCTGCGGGGTCCGCGAATCGAGTTAAATCCTATGCGAGCGCCCCAGAGGGAGCCTCTTATAAATATACAGGTATGAGAAGTCGTCGTAGAAGGAAGCAGGTGCGATATACTTGGCGACACAGAATGCCAAAGAGCTCTTTGAATTTGACTTTCCTATCAGGGTCGAGTGGTGGTCATGACAGCAGGAAGGACACGAAAGAGAAAGACAAAGAGAATTGGTGGATAAAAAATAGGGAACTGACGTTTGACTCATATCAAACGACACCTTCGTTTGTGAACATCGCTGACAAACATTCGGCCATAAATTCAAAAAAATTCAAATCGATCACACAAATCACATTCTTTTTCTCGTACAATCGACTATTTGGTGAACTATTTTATTCGGGATATTCAAATTCCTTGACAATAAGTTCCCTGGGAAGCTGCGTTATAGTAAAAAAATACAAAGAAGTCCATTTTTTTTATGTGTTTTCATAAAAAATTGTCGTCACGAAACGAACGATCCTTTTTTTGGATTGAATTTCATAAAAAATAAGTTGTTTTGAAAAAGATTTCGAAATTTTTATATTTTCCCAGAATGGGAAAAGAACCAGATTGATCTCTAGTGTTTTCAACATTTGATAGCTGACTTTTTATTTCTCAGAGATTGATATAAATATAGATTTACCAAATAATTGCCAAATGAAAAATCGAAAAGAGAGACGAATTGTTGCTTGACATTGTTCAATAAAAAGTCGTTAATTACTGTTAATTACCTTATTTCATTAATTCGTAATCAATTGAGCCATAAATTTTTTAAAATTGACAGTAAAAAATGAACTCGCTCTCGTTCGATCAAAGTGGACTATATCGCGAACTTTTGGATTGGAATATTCGAATTAATCAAATCGAAGCTGCATTATAGACAAAAACTAGCGAAAATATAATTTTTTAACTTTCCTGACTAAAAGATCGCGATTAAAAATAGAATTAGTAATGGAATTGTTTAATAAAAAGACACAAAAATGAGCCATTTAGAAGAAACATTTAGAATCAATGATTTTTTCAGAATAAATAAAAAAACCACATTAAATTTGGGGATTTCGTTAGAAATTCAAAAGCTCTTGTTATTTATATTTGAAATAAATATCCGAGCCAAATATGAATTTTAAAAATAATATCGAAATGAAAATGAAATAGAAAAAAAAAAAAAATAGTCGCACGACATTTTTTGATCAAAATTGCTAATTGTTCACTAATTGTTATGCAAAGAAATGAAAAAAGTGATGTTTTTGAGCTTCCAAAGTGACCACATTGAATTTGGGGATTTTGTCAGAAATTCAAAAGCTCTTGATTTGTATATTTGAAATAAATATCCGAGCCAAATATGAATTTTTAAAATAATCGAAATGAAAATTAAATAGAAAAAAAAAACAAATAGTCGCACGACATTATTTGATCAAAATTGGTCAGTGATCACCAATTGTTATACAATGAAATGAAAAAAAGTGATGTTTTTGAGCTTGAAAAGTGTGAATCCAGCGATATAGATATTTAATACCTTGTGGTAAAGATCCACACAGACACGAATACGTATTCATATATATGTTTCATACGATGTTGTCGTGGCTTTTACTGCTCGTTGACCCGCTTTGGGTGGGTGCAGCGGTGAGAATGCATACGCCTGACCGGTCTATATCGGTTCTGGGATACTGGAGTCTAACACTCTCGTTCGAACACTCCGAGTTTGCGGCTTCCCGATTCGGTCTCTTTCTCTGTTTCTCATCGACACACAGACACGCAGCATCTCTTTCTTTTTATCTCTGTGATGCTTCTCGACCCTGGACTTTTGTATACTCTGCTTTCTATACAAGTTTCACACGATTTTCTCCTGTATATCCACTCGAGTAGTTCTCTCTATCGTATTCTCGATTCACTTGACTCGCGTTATATTTGTATGAATAAATACGCTCTGTGTCAGATCATGTTGAGGTGAGATTGAAATTTTACATATATTTTTCGATCGTCAGTGACATTTTGATTTTTTTTTCAAATGATTTTTCGAGCTCCCCAATTTTAACAATTATTTGTTTACATTTTTATTTCGTATTCGTCCCCATTTTTTATTATATTTTAATAGAGGACAAACACTGAAATCTATAACGAGATAACGTCCAGCGTCGCTGCTTAATCCTTCTATATATAATGTTTCAATTAAAATCATTCCCTCCATTGTACATTTGAATTCTACGGGAACAAAAAAAAACTTGATTTGAAATACGTTCTCTTGTCAGAACGATGCACGCATTCAGGCGTCCGGATAAAAAGCTCAGTGCTGTGTCCTCATCCCCCGCGTATAGTTTCAGCGGCTACGTGTGAATCGTTCGAAGGTCAACGATGCTCTGCTTTACTCTTTTCCCATCCCTACGGGCATCCTCAGTTTCGAAACAAAGACTTATAAAAAACGGAGTAGCAAACGAATGGGAGAGATTTGTACAATGGACTATCCAGCGCCCGTTATAACGCTTCGTCTATAACTGTTTATTCTTGATTACATTTTAATTATTGACTCCAATTAGTAAAAATACCGGTGTATTTGATATTCGGCCTTTCGTCTACATTTGCAGCTATTTTTTGCTTAAGCTATTTCAACCGTCGTTCCGGAACTCGTGGAATAAACAAAACGTGAAATTCTGAAGAGAATGTTTTTTAGCCATTTTTCTGTAGGACCCTCCGCTGCAAAGATATTCATTTACTAGTGTCTCACGAATGGAGAGTGAGGGGGGCGGACCGCTTTCTTGCTCCGCCCCTTGCGCGTAACTCCTCCACCGCATTAGTGCGCCTTTAATTGATTAATATTCACGCAACGACTCATCGGAGATAAAAATTTCTAAGGACTTTTCCTCTCACAATTTCGCGATCTGTATGCCCTGCGATTGTTTGATACAATCGTTACAACTTATACTTGAAAATAACATAATAACTATATTCAATCTGACGACACAGTTTCACAGTGAACGACATTTTTTCATATTTTTACACAGGCAGATAAAAGGACACGGAGAGTTGTGGGAATAAAAATAAAAAGACTAAGAAAATGGAATATTCATACAACTGCACAGGGAGATCGCCCGGGTTTTTCCCTAAACTCCATGAATTTAACCTTTATACCATACGTCTCTTTAATACCCGGCTAAAAAAAAGCACACTCAATCGAGGAACGAGATCGAAGCGTACAAAATAATGGTACTTGGAAAAACCCAGACGAAACACAATAATAAATATGAAATAAATAAATAAATAGAATGAATACAAAAAATTTAACAAAGGGACAAACATAGAGGAGCTACGGGTTTTTATCCCAATTAATCTGTATGAAACAGAGTCTGTTCGTCTTTTCATTTTGATGAATTAGCTTCGTCCTACATAACCACCGGTGATCCGTTTACGAGCAAACATTGGCAGTCCATAAAACTACAATAAAGTAGATTCCACGTTAGTTACATTGCTTTGTTATTTAAAATGAATTTTCTGAGTTTCGTATATCCGTAACATTCACAATTGAATGCAAAAAAATCTCTGACCAATGTTTTTTCACAAGTGGAAAAATAAATGTTGGTCAGACATTGCTTTCCATTAAATCACTAATATTTCATATTTCCATTTGTAGCACTAATAAAATTGCAGAAAAAAATATCCATGACAAAAAAAATCAACAAAGTTCCGGAGAAATAAATAAATAAATTCTGACGAAACGAGAGGTGTTATATACTTTGCCCGTAACGCGGGACTATCGTAAATTGGGTTTGCTCACGGATAACACATAAAACTTGATATAAATTCATTTGAAAAAAATACATTGTTTTCTTTTTTCGACGTGGAAGCAATAAAAAAATTTGTAGAAAAACGTAGCTCTTGATAAAATAGAACGTAATATTTGTAATCGCACATTCACTTTTGAATGAAGGCGATGGTGATCGCGTGTAAATTGTCCGTGATAGGGAATATCGTATATAAATTATATACATGTATGTATTGGACATTCGTATAAAAGCTGGGGGAGAAAACCAATTTTCCAACGGAATTACACAGGGCCGAACAGTCCAACGGGGCTTTATATCGGGATATGTTACTGACTGTGCTGCATGTAAACCAGTGAATTTTGTCGTTCTGTGTACAAGCGTTATATTCTGTTCCTCGTTTTCTCATGTAATATACTCAAGGCGACTCGAAAATCGAAATTCAAATTTTTATGGTGATCAGATTACAGAATTTCGAGGAGAAAAGTACTCAGCCATTTTTTTGTACGATGTATAATTGCCGAGTTATTAAATAATTAAAGGCAGCCAATCCGCTACGTGTCAAGAGTGAACATGAGGCGGGGCAACACTTGTCCTTTGTCTTATCGGTGCTCCCTATTGGCTGTTACTAATTAATAAATTCCTCATGAAATATAAGTCGTACAAAATAATGACTGAAGATTTTTCGCTTCGGAATTCCCCATTCTACTCATTCGTTCAATTGTAGAAGTAATATATACGATACCCGGTAACATGTCTATTGCTTAAAATCGACAGTAGTGCGATCGCATTCACCAGCTCTGGCTGAGAACGCTTCCGTTATGCATCACCAGTTGCGTGTATGTCATTATTCATAAGTGTTGTTTTCAGATCCAACACGTATCAAGAGACGCGGTAGCGGCTCGACACCAAGTATTAAAAGAAATAGCTTGCGCGAGCCCTGCCGCACTCTTATATACTCGAATGTGACGGTTTTCGGGCGTTTTCATTTTTTCAAACCGTTCTCACGATGAAACGGCATGGGTAAAAAATCTGAGTTTTTAGATCATACGTTTGTGCATTTTTCTTGTTATATTGGTCTTTGTTGCAAGTCGATCCGTCCACCATTCCCGAGATATGAAAATTTTGTAAAATAAAATCGACTGTTACGGGTCTTTCCTGTTTCTTAGAGTTAGAAAAATGTACGAAGCGTTTGTTTATTTTTGGACATACGTCCTTTGCACGACTGATGTACATTCGTTACCTCGTGACGTCACTGCCTCGCTGAACGAGGCTACCCCCTCTTACACTACCCCTTCTTCACACTGGCCAGTGCGCGAGTGAAACAGCGATCGCCTTGCTTACGCACTGTGAGAGCGAGTGAGAAAGCTAAGTTATATATGAGAAAAGCTATTTATTTTTAAAATTCGATTTTTTTTTAGGAATTTATAACTTAAGGGGTTAGGTGGGTTTCAGAGGTTCAAAAAAAGGGTATTTTGACATTTTTTTAAAAATATATACAATCATATATTTTATTTAAACAATTCAGCATATCAAAGATACATATTTAAACAGTATTATGTGAAA
>JABSMR010010149.1:0-11597 GCA_018902295.1 Dusona sp. PSUC_FEM 10030013 | reverse complement strand
TAAAAAATAATAAAAAATTGAATTAAAACATAATGAAAAGTTCACGTAATTGGGCTGTAAAGATTTTACATTGAAAATGAAGGATACACATTGATGCAGTGTTTCGTGGAAATGGTTTATTCATGTTTAATTATTTCAAAGTTTGCGAGCTGGTTGGGTAACGTTGGACAAATTACTGTATAATTTAGCCACGATGAAACTTGTCCATCTCGAGTGTTGAAAGTGCATGATTGTAGGTGGTGGATGAGGGGTTGAAGGGCAAACTGTTGTGTACGAACAGCGGTTGTGGATATTGTTGGGTAAATGGGAACTAGGCGAGACCGGAAACGAGGCAACCGATCGTCCCACACATCCGCAAGAATTTCACACGTCTATGAGTCCCTTTCGAAGGTCTGGTGTTGTCGTGCACGTGCAACGCTCTCTCGGTCCTTTTGTGCTCTCACGTGTTTGCATTATTCTACGATTTCAAACTTCTCTACAATTTACGACTATCGCAGCCTTTGCTCTTTCGTGCAACTGAAGCTAAAAAATAAAGGAAAAAAGCTGAAAACCACACGCCCGTTGTACCGGAAGTTCGAAATTCACAAGCTCGAACCTACGATGAAAGCGCAACGATTCGTACACTTCCGGACAGAATTTCTTGTGTTCAACTTCCACGAAATCGCGTGAACTTATGCTTCCTAAAAATTCTCAAACCACACGAGATCCCGAATCACTATTTGCGACGTTTGCTCGGAGAAACTTTTTCACTTTACGTGACGCTTTCACCATTGATCGTACTTTTACACACATTGCACACTTTTCATCACATAGAAAGACTCAATTATTGAAAAGAAACTTTTAAAAGTCAAAAATTAAATAACCGGAGTCTGCAAATTGTGCCTTTTCTATTCGAAGCAATCAGTTCTTATTCGGATCCGTCTTTTTTTTACAAAAATAAAGTCTAATGCATAGACTGTTAGTAAAAAACCCGAACGACCGAATTCATTTATATTTATTTCTCATAGAATGAGTTACGAGGTCGTATGAGATGATGATAATGGAAATAAATCGACAATTAAGCCAATTCTTCCATTGGGCAATCAATCAAAAGGATTGATGAAAGGTATTCGGGTCCACTAAGGAACAACATAAATCAATAATAATTACTCTCAATTACGACTGCCACCACTTTCGTCGAGTAATGATAATTCATTTCAAAAACGTTATTCTAAAAAGAAAAATACCAAGAAATGTTTTTTTCTTTCGTCAAGATTACAAGAATTACAAATAGATTTCTCTCCCTCACTATTAGAAGAGAAAACTCCCCAACTTCATAAACTCCTTAGGAAAACTTTCTTCCCTCCGAAAAACCACAATTCTATATTAAGTCTACGACGAGTGTTTAATAAATCTGGTGGACGATGATTGATGGCGAAAAGATTGCGTTTATGAATAAACAATGTGGAGAGGAGCCTTTTCGGAACGCGTCGAAAGGCCTTCACGAAGTTAAACTCTTTCCGCATGGGAGAGGCTTCGTTTAAATCGTTGGCCGGTGTATGTGCTCTGGCAAAGTTCCAAGTTTCGGGCAATAGATAACAGTTTAGCATATAAATGTCGCTGAGGACGCTGGGTCCATTGTACTTCGTATCCGTGCATATATATTTATGCACACACGCATAGATAGCTCACGTAACATAAAACAGAGACCCTTCCAACATATCGTGCAAAATATACCTGCTTCGTTGTACACCAAATTTCCCAAATAATCACATTGCTCCCAAGGGCGACGACCATTCGATCCCCCGATTATAGATGTGAACATCGAAAAGCATCGATAATTCCATGCACCATTGAAATTGGACACAGCGATGCGATCCTCCCCTTTATTTACAATCGGTAAAAATCTATCAACCACTGAACAATCATTTATGGCGTAATTTAGGTTCCCGGCCGTCATGAAACAATTTGAAAACATGAGTTCATTTATTGACAAAAAAAAGAGAGGGAGTACTGGAGCAATAGTCGTTTTACTAATCATGGAAAAAGCATTTCAATCAATTGATTAATATCAGACAACTGCTCGCTTGGTATTAAAGAAATATTAATCAAAATAAATCATTTTTAATTAATCCTAAACCCCTCCTACAATCTATTTTTTCGAACGTAAACCCTACAACGGGATCGAAAACGACCCCAATCTTCTCTTTAGCATAAAATATTTCTCGTATGCGATAAAAAGGTTCAATTATACGTAATTCTCTTCATTTTTTGATAATGGAGAGAACGGTGTACGTTAAAGCTGCATTTGGTGAAGATTTAATAATGAAAACTCTATGAAAGGAAAAAAAGTTTTGAAAAAGTGGAAAAAGTAAGTTTTTTA
Organism: Dusona sp. PSUC_FEM 10030013; assembly: GCA_018902295.1. Taxonomy (NCBI): domain Eukaryota; kingdom Metazoa; phylum Arthropoda; class Insecta; order Hymenoptera; family Ichneumonidae; genus Dusona; species Dusona sp. PSUC_FEM 10030013. The sequence goes on along the minus strand of JABSMR010010149.1, from coordinate 9,235 downwards.
CTAAAAAAAAAATCGGGTCGCTTCCGATCCGGTTGGAGGGGCTTAGAGTTAAAGGATTGAGTAGAATCGTTGAAAACGACGAATTTAATTAAATAACGAACCGAGTCAAGGTTCTCTTTCGTTAACCTTGATCAGTTTATACCATGAAAACCCGACAAGACCACGCGATTGTTCGTAAACTAAACAGGTTTACGTGACCCGGCTATTCCTATCGAATATAATGGTATAAACAGCAGATATGGAGTGGAGTATATGAACTTCCGTCGGAAAATTTGATGTGTCGGGATGTGGGTGAGGAACACTCCAACATGAATAAATTCGACGTATATATTGGGCATAGACCTATAGCTTGGCTTATATATCCACTTTTCGTTTTTATCGTGACAAGCAATTTCCTCGTGCAAACATTGGACGTAAGACTCAGTTCGACCTGCATCTCTCCTTCTCCCCAATTTATTCTCCTCAATTTACACTAAACTAGCTAAATCCATAAATTCGTATATCCACGGATAGGAATGAATGATTTATCACGAATGAATGGAGGCATGATTTCATGAATACGAAGACACACTATTTTCTCAACGATATCAAAACATGGATAATTTACTAGAATGAACAATTCTTAGTAAACAACAGCGTGTCCAAAAAATCGACGTAGATAAATTATGGAAAAATACATTATAATGCAATCAACGATTTGGCAAAAAAAAATGATTTCTTTTAGTTGAAAATCCTCGATTTTGGAATACACTATAATGTTCGTTTTATTTTTTTTTGTTTTACGGTATGGTTAATTAAGTATTCAAGGGAGACACAGTTACACGAGCTTTGCGAATGGGATTGTAGTCTCCAAATGGACCAGTCCCTTGTTCTGATCCCATTCGCGAGATTTATGACCAACACCGTGCAAATTCTACATGGGACAAGAGAAGTGTGGTGTCTTATGTTCACCGGTGCCTAAGGGATGCAAATCAACATCCTATCTAGCCTTGGAGATTACTTAGCCTTACCAGGATCGAGTTTCGTTGGATTTGGACCCATCGAAGTCCCTGGGGTATTAAACACCGAACACGGGGTAGAAACCTACAGATAAGAAAATCGTCGACCACGATGTCTTCACAAAAAGGGTTTGTGTGCTGATGGAGGACTGATAAATTTTGCACTAACCGAACGAGCTTTTTTGCCATTTGGTCCGTCGTTTTTTTGGCTCGACCTTTCGACTGCAAATTCAGATTTAGTGTAACCTTGTTGACTGGCGTTTTAATAAGACTTTCCTTGACAAGATTTTCCAATTACATTTTCCATCACAATGAAAAATTAAATAGAACGAAGGTAAAAAAATCAAATTCCTCTGTTCTATGTCACAACTTTTTTTTCGCTTGACGATATCGACTTCAAATTTACGGGTTGGACCTTTATTCTGTGAAAAACGGGGACGCTTTTCCCCTCGAGCTATATTTTAACGCTTGAATCTATTGATTCGGATGAAAAATTGGATCGGAAGATGAAACAAAAATTTACTCCCAATCTCGGGTCGTCCCATATTTTTCGTATTTTTGACATACAGACGTGTAAATATTTCGAGACTCACAAATAAAGGCAGAAATTCTGGAAATTTATAACGATTTTCGTAACAACACAGCAAACGTGTAAACATTTCAACGGGTGTTTACTCATTTCAAAACTGGTTGGAGAAAATGAAAAATCAATTAATACTCTATTCATTCAACGTATTTAGTAAATACTCCATGATGCAAGAAGTAAATAAACTCGAGTGGAGCATTGTTATATTGCCAGTGAATGTGAAAATTCCTAGAACAAAACGAAAAGTTGCATCGGTCTGCGATTTCAAAAAGCGTAGAGGGAAGAGAAGTTAAAAGCGATGTAAACATTTGGTAAGAGGAAAAGAATGGTGGAGGGATAAATAAATAAATAAAAAAAGAGGCGAGATCAGGGGCGACTTGTTTGTACACACGAGATCTAGTGGAAAGTTAACCACGATAAAACGAAATGGGAACAAATGTAACGGGCTTCCCGGGTGTCCGGAAAGCACGGAAGAATGGCAGGGTTGTTAAAAAGAATGAGGAGAATTAGAGATGGGAGTTAAGTTTAGTGATTGGAACAGTCGATATTGGAATCTGCCGATTTAGAGCTTAACCGTGTATTCAATACACAGACTCATCGGCAATGTTGATTCGCGATCAATTATTCCTCGATCGAAAATACGAACACTCACAGGGTGTCCTACTACAGATACTCATCTAACCTCAGTTTCAGGACGGTCTTGTGAGTCGAAAACTGTAATAACGTATTTTGACCAGTCCCAGAAGAGTTATTAATTACACCACTTGACGGATTCGCTAACTTTTTCCGCGTGTACTGTCAAAACAGATAAAGATGGAGCAAAAATGTATACGTCTAATTTTGTAGAGCATCAAATTTCCTGCAAAAAAAAACTCATAAACGCTTAGGCGCAACCCTCGAAAATCAGGTTGCCATTTGATGAGCTTTCAGGATCAAACTACCCAAGATGGGAAAAAGGTGTATGAAACTTTTTTATTCGAAATTTGATCCTCTACAAGATTGGTCCTATGCATTTTGGCTTCATCTCTGACGCTTTCGACAGCATGTGCGATGAAAGTGAGCGGAATCGTCAACTGTGGTAATTATGTCCTCAGCAGAGGGTCCGATCATAAAATGGTATTAGACTTTACAATTCGTAAATCGGTAACATCAAATTTACATTATTGAGCATTGTACTTCGGACACCCTGTATACATGTGTGGTGGTCCTCTGAATCGCCTCACGATCCCTCGCCTATTTTATGCTTGGATTCCAGCCCATTGTTAGTAGATCGGGTTTCAACCCTCGTTCTCTTTACATTAATGTTAATGTCGAGCGACTTACTACATTCATAAATGTATACATCTCGCTGGTGCTTTGATAAACAAATATATACAAATGTATATTTGTGTGTGTAAGTGCGTTTAGTGTTGGATCCAAACAATGGAAAACGTAACCGTAACACACGACGTGTACCACCTCTTTCTGCCTAGCTTCTGGTCTATGTTACTGTCCGTTGACTAAGCCTCAGCCAAACAACCCGACCTGAACTTATGGGCTAATGAATTTAACGACTAGCCGCAATTACCACTCGCGTCCGCCATTTATTTTCCACCCTTCTACGAAACAACACGCTCACTCGCGAGACTTTCGAATTAGAGAAGAAAATAAAGGGACCTGAATCAGTCAGCTTGAGAAAATAGTGGCAAGACTAGGCGAAATTTTCTACGATTAATCTGATCTTCGTTTTTTCTAGACGATTAATGAAGCCACCTTATTATTTAGCGGAGTCAGATCAGATCTCGGTTTTTTTCAATCTTCTTAACAACATTTTTCGCTCTAATTGGCAGTAAATTATAAGATAAAGATGCAATTTTTTTTTTAGTTGTTTCTTTTATTTTGATACAAGCGTTGTAAAAAATGCTTCTATCTTTTCAATTGAAATGCTAATGATTCACGCCTCACACGTTTTAATATTTATTTGTCATACATTAGTCCTTTCTTTTCATGAATAATGATTTTTTTCAATGATCGTATTGGTTAAATGATTAATTTTAAGCCCTTCAAGTTCTCAATGAATATGTAATGCAAGTTGGACAGGAGACAACAAGGGAAAGAATAAAAAGGGATAGAAAAAAGGTGTCCTATGAAGACATTCTTGCCGATGATGCGATTTTTTTTAGTTTTTTATTTTAGTTCGATACTTCGTTGTAAAAAATCTTTTTATTTTTTTCAATTGGAATGATAATGATTCACCCCTAACACGTTTTAATATTTATTTGTCATGCATTAATCCTTTTTTTTTTCACTCATAATGATTTTTTTTTAATGATCGTATTTGTTAAATGATTAATTTCAAGCTCTTCAAGTTCCGAATGAATATGTAATGCAAGTTGGATGAGGGACAACAAGGTAAAGAATAAAAAGGGATAGAAAAAAGATGTCCTATGAAGACATTATTGCCTCCTCCTTGAGGGAAGAAGCCTCCCCTTCAAGGGATTACTTGAGTTTCATTAAAAGGGTCTTTACGATACTCTACGTGACTGGGTGTACGTATATAGTAGATTTTCTAGTAGGTACTTTAATAATTGGGGGTTACAATGCGAACGATGCTTGCGCCGGGTAAAAACGATGCTTTTCCGATTTTTTTTGCCACCGAGAATTTTCCACTCGGTTTTTCATTCCCTTGGGTTTTACGTGTTCCAGTAACAATTTAAAAACTATGACACAGAAAAAAGGCAATAAAAGAAAAAGTGTTAAATTTCCGAGGTGGAGGGACATCATTTATTGTTGATATTCCTGAAAGAGTGACGAAAATAAGAGATAAAAAGAAAACCGGGTGAAATAAAACAGCATTTTTTAATAGGACGGTCCTGGTAAAAACCTTATCAAACAACGAAGACGATTATTCGGAATATTGGCTCTCTGACAATACTCCAAAAAAATTTTAAACTCTGTAAAGTACGAGACTTTCGCGAGACTCTTTTAGAGTCTCGCAGAGTTATTCTCGCCTAGACTCTTTTTTTCTGCGCGGGGTATCAGCTCACTATCAACAATAATTCAGTGCAGTTTTGAATAGTGTACAAACCATTTATTAGTCTAGATACAACTTGAAATATGTTTTTTTATATTCTTCAAATTGCCATAATTATTACGCGATCTATGAACGATTTACCGTTTCATAATAATACAAATATATTGTAAAGCTTTTGAGAATTGCAATAAATAAGCTTGCGTTCTTTTCTCTCTCTCTCGCTCTTTTTTTTATAACTCCCTTCCCCTCTCAGTTTCTTTCATTTCCGGAACGTTTCCTCTTGTCTCCTGAACTTGTAATTCTCTTCACGTTAATCTCTCCCCATGAAGAATGAATATTTATGAAGCATTTCTCATTCTCATTGGTGTGCACGTGCAACGAGATTGGTTAGAATTTTTTGTAAATTGTGTGCACATATTGTTTACCGTGCGAGTGTAGTACAAATGTAGTAGTAAAAACCCACCCATATGCAAAGTTGGCTCAGTTTATATTACGCAGAGCCGTATGTTCCGGACGAAGATCCCGGCAGGGAGAAAGAAATGGGAGAATAAAAATTGCAATAAAAGCATCACGGTTATCCAAAGCCCTCTGGTATAACCTCCAGCTGTATGCTTAGGCTGCTTGTGGCTTTCTGTAACTAAACGTATCAACTATATCAACGAGAACGCAATCTACGAGTACATGAAAAAGCAGCTTTACGAACTAAGCTCCGAGTTCTCAAATTTCTCTTGTTCCTTTTCTTCCTCTCTCTCTCTCTCTCTCTCTCTCTCTCTCTCGTGCTTTGATGTTCGTTGTCTCTTGAAATTGTAACACTTGCACACTCTCAAATTATTCTGGCGGGCAAATATTATCAGTGCTCAGAGTCCATAAAGTGATTCATTTCTTCTTGGTTCAGAGCGCGTCAAAATTTCACCGGAAAATATAAATGTCATTCTATCTGAAAGTCAAATGATAAACAAAAATCCAATGCAACGAAATATCCGAGAAAATCTCTGCAATGTTTCAACAGCTTGACGAAAATCAATTAAATTTGCCTTTTTCTTGGCTTCTCGCACACTTTTTTAACCTCCATTGCAACGAGAACTTCTCACGAGAACAGAGTTTCACATGACTCGAGAGTAAAGACTCATAGCGAATGCGTTCAACAACAAAAATACGTGGAAGCCTAGTCACGTTCGTGAAAAAAAAAGTAAGAGAAAAAAAAGACGGAAAACGCGAGAACGAGAGGAAAAGATTGCGATCGCGTGACCATTTCTTTCCATTCGAATTTTTTTACCTCTTCTTTTTATACTGCTGCTCCCTTTCTCGCTTTTTATAATAATTTCTTTTATTTTTCTCAGCACGTTCCATGCTCAAGATACTAAACTCATTCTGCTACTGCCATACGCTCAATCTTTCCGCTACTCCTTCAGTCTCCTTCTCCTCTATTCTATTGTGTTATTCGTCCTCCATGGTAAATAAAGTCCTCGGTATTTAGAAGTGTCCGAGTAAAAAATAGGGTGGCCCAAAATCCTGAGATAGAATTGTTCGCTCGAACTAGGTCATGTTTTCTTTTTACTTGCCTTGTATACCAAATGAGTTTAATTCTTCATATTAAATTCGCAATTTCAATGGCAATAATATGTTCAAAATATATTTGACGATGAAAAATTTCAACACAAAATATCCGAACGGTTTCTTGCTATAAATAAAGCGAATAAGGATTATTTTTTTTTCTATCTTTCAAAAGAGTATTTTACGATTGATACATGATGGAGTTCCAATATTTTTTTCACATATAAATAAACCTATTCCGTCATAATACGGCAGTTCGTGTCTCAAAGTAAAAAACCCTTCTCTCTTTCCACTCTTTTATTTATGTTTTATGGTGATATAACAGTCGTCAAAATCGGAAGCTCGCAACGTGTGGGGAATGGCTCTTTTGCGCGGCGTGCCACTTACGTGCTCCGAACCTTAAAGATTGAATCCCAAGAGAGTTTCGAAGGGTTGAATCTCTCTCTCCTCTTCTTCTTCGTATTATTCTTTTTTTGTGTTCGTAAGCACCTCTCTTATTCTCGGTTCACCCGGGACAGAGTTGTACGAAATTCGCAGTTGAAAGGTCTTTTGTTGGCGTTGCAACAAAAGCCTCGAAACATTTCACACCGGTGACTTCGTGCTCCGATGTTCGTCGCATCCCTTTCCGGTCTCCGCGAAATTTTTCCCCCGGAACTTCGCTCCCTCTTTATTTTCTCCTCACATTTTTTTACTCTGCGGCGTTATTATTTTTCCTTTAATTCTTTGCTCTCGTAAAATAAAAGCTAAGAAGATGAAGCGGTTGTTTTTGTGACTATCACGCTATTATTATTGTTGTTATTTTTATCTCTCGTTGGATTCGGAGGAGTTAAAAAAAACGCTGTATATTCAGTGATTTGCTCGCATTTCGAAATGGCACGGTGAAGAAATTGAAAAATTGGTATTGAAATTGGAACCGAATGGATATTCTGGTCTGTAGCATATCGACGAAATACCTGCTTCATCGTCACATCGCATTGTCGTCAAACGTGACATTTCTCCGTCACGGTAACGCGAAATCCAGGAATTTGTGCGAGCTATATTAGTAGAACAACACGCTTTCGTGTTCCTCTAATTCCTGGATCTTTGCGGTTGTAGCTACAGTACCGAAACCACTATACAAGCTTACATACCATCCCTTCCAAAAGCCAGGTCCGACATAGTACCCTGCATGCGAGAAAGGAAGTCCACCCTCACCGTTCCTCCCGAAACCAATGTTTTAGCCCTTTGCAAACCTTCCTCTTTCTCTGTCCCCTACTTCGTTTTACTTTATGATCCATGAAGGACTATCTCAGCTGAGATCTACAGGATTTCTGGATTTTAGTGTTTTAGATGCTGTATCGAGGTTGCGAGGCTGAGCAATAAACTGAAAAAAACGTGATGTCTTTTTATTTCAACACTTTTGTAGGTAATACAATTTTTTCTCCGCATTGTTCCGTCCAATCCTCCAATTAATTGTTCGTAATTTAAATAATTATTATTCCGAAGCAGAAAAATAAATATTTTTACGAGACTAAACGCTCTAAGTATATTTATTCTCTCAATTAATATTCCAAGATTGTATGTCATGTAGGGCAATAAAATGAAATAGAAATAAATGAACGGCCTCGTACTTTCCTCCCTTGAAAAAGAAATTTCCATTTAATTTCATCAAAGCCTTACGTCATCAAAAAGCAACGTTTTGTAATTAATTAGTGACCTTATTCTTCGTTTAACGAACCGACTCGTTGACGCCTTGTGTCCCCTGAATAGTTTTTTCTTTCGCTAATAATATTTCTCATCTTCTCCTCCTTCATCGAATAAACCATCGAACCGTATCATAGTTAATTGCCCACGAAGCTTACCACGATTCATCAGACTATCTCTCTCTCTCTCTCTCTCTCTCTCTGCAGATTTCACTTTATCCATAGCCTACGGGCTAATCCAGCTAACTTTTTAATGATGTTAAATCTCAACTGGCTGACGATACCGATGATTAATCGTGGCCTCCGAGTTGTTGTCGTCGACCTTGTCGATTTGCAAAAAATCTTTGGCTCATAGAATAGTTCATAAAGGATTTTCCATCGCCAAGAAATGCCACCTTTCTTATTCATATAAAATGAAACCGTGGAGTAACAAACCCTTAAAATCTCATGAATTTTTAACGACGCTGATATTTTAATGAGATTAAAACTAATTATGTGATTTATTTCCTTTATCAATAATGCAAAAGTAATGCAAACAAAAATTGTTATTCATTACGAATTCGAAGGAAAACTTGTCAAAAGTTTTATCAGCTCCTTAAGAAACTCGCATGAACCCCTTGCTCGATATCCTCTCAAGGTTCAACTGCAATTGACACCTCGGTTGTGATAATGGACGGCGTGCTTTTGACGACGCGTGTAATACCTCGTAATTCATACAACGAGAAATGCCGACCTATCGGAAACAGAACTCGGCCAATCTCAATGGTACCATCACAAGCACTGACGTGCCTCATCTTCTCGATAAGAAATACTTTTGAATTGATCATCCGCTCATTTCTTCCTGTAAAATACCCCTGAATCGTGTTTTTTTTTATGTCATTTCCTAAATTCGATAATTATCGAATAATCTTTAATTGATATCAAAAATTCGTACAATCCGTCAAATAAATAACGGAAACCTGGACCGCGTATCCTCGCTGAGAAAAAAAATTTATTTATCGAACTAAATTCATTTTGTCGGACGAAAAATTGGTGGATCCAACTATTTTTTTGTTGAATGGCTAATGATTTAGTTGAGTCAACTAAATCATGAAAATTTCTTATAGATGAATCAACTAAATTACCGGAGCCAAATGATTTTGTTCGAACAACTGCTATCATTTATTTGCTTACGCATTCTTTTTAGTTGCTTTAATAATATATTTCTTTGAATATCAATTATCAGATTAACTAAAGGCTAGTAGTTAGGACGAATAAATGAATTGGTTCATTTGTAGGATATTTTGTTACGTTAACCTTAATTGGTTTGGTTGCACCAATGCTTTGTTGGTTCGACAAATAACTTGTTTCAGCGTTCACAAATTATATTGTCTTATATAAAAAATATTTTGTTACCCGTATC
>JABSMR010010138.1:0-11597 GCA_018902295.1 Dusona sp. PSUC_FEM 10030013 | reverse complement strand
ACATATATATATTTATATATGGATAGACTTGGGCCTATATGCCCCATTCGACCACGATAAATACGAAGAGAGCATCCGATGGAAAACATGCGCCCATATTCGATACTCCCCATATGATCCGGTCTCCGGACTGCGGTTCCGCGGTGTTACCTGTGAGCGTCAATCGCAATTACATCGTGCAAGGACACAGAACGCGCAATATTGATTAATCGCGGCTCCGCAAACTTTCATACATCGAGGTTGTCGTCTCTTTTTATAATTTCTCGGTCAATATTTCAGCGTAATCGTATGTGTAATTAAAAATTCACTCCTAATTTACACTAACAAAGTTCGTTATACAATACGATCATGCGCGTTAATAAAGTCAAAAGTTACCAAGCAAAAGGACGTAACGTTTCATTGACTTACGTGTTAAGAGTTTATCGTTTAAGGCCTCTTGTTCCTTTCGCATGGATATATATGAGACGGAGCCAACTTTGAATTATTCATTGATCGCGTTAGACGATTTGTCGGCGTTGCAAAGGTAACATGCTACAAAGCTCCTATATATGTAACATTATTAAGGATGTGGAATACAAAACACTTGGGGAATCGAGTTTTCGTGCTAAACCGTTCTGGCACCTTGCGATGTACGGTAGGACATTTCAAAGTGTTTGTATCCGTCTCACACGATGTGTGAAAGATTCAAACACTTATATATATATATATCATAGATATACACTATTTGTGTACGCGAGATCGCAGACGCTCGAGAATTTCCCGTTTGCCGCATGAGCGCCTGCATTGCAAGCCCGCGACCCTCTCGTATACCACCACCAACTGCACTATATTTAGTCTTGAATAGTTGCATATATAAGTAAAGCCCCACAGCAAAAGTTTTCCCTTCCCTCGCCTGCTGATTCAGCTCGATTGTGTATATATACATGCGGGGGTTGTAAAGTTAACGCTTGACTATTTTTATTGATCTTGCTTTTGTTAATCAACTATAAATTATCCATTCATTAATCTTAGGGCATGCCTAGTTGCGTGTTATTCAAATCAAATACATTTCAATTTTCTTGCAAAGGGTTAGAAATATATTTTACTGGACGAATTGTCATTAGTCACTTGTATAAATACGCCAAATTAAAAATGAATTGCCGTAAAACTTTCACCGAGAATCGAAATCCAAGACTGTTTACTTATTGTTTTAAAGGTGCGATTATTTATCACACCATTTTTTGTAGCATTTAACGATATTCTCCATTATTTTTTCGCACATGTTTGTATCAATTTTTTTTACTTACATTCATACGCGTTTATTATTTGTGATCGATAAAAGAGTAGGAGTAAAAAAATAGTTGGAAAGTAGCAAAAACACACGCGTGTGAGACTTGGAGAAATAAGCCTCGGTATATACACGTGATACGGTCATCGACCTCTGTTATAATACCGATACTTGAGCGCACTTTCGAACTGGAATCGAACAGTGTGTGTATCTCCGTTGGCCAGCACGCGGATAGCCGACATTGCACATTGCAAGCGCGCTTGACCAAAGGCACCGATTATATACACACAGATTCCACATAGATACCACACGCGAGTACACACAATTGCAATGGCGATATATTGTGCACACAGCGGCTCACCTATGCAGAAAGCAGAGGTCTATAACATTGATGCTCGTGGTTACAGGAGTGTTGTACACATACTATGTGTATACATATAAATACACATATATATGTATAGCAATTATCGCATTATAGATATACAAGAGTTGATATTCAGCAAGTCCACCCAGTCGAGTCTTTGACCACTCCGATATTCGAATATGACGTTTTGTCACGCGAAAACGCGCCACACCAATGTACCGCATCAATGTTTCAGAATACACGCGATGAATAGATGAAGATAAACATGGATATTCCAAACAAACGGATGCACTGTTTAACTGAGGAAAACTGTGCGCGCACCGTTCACATAAAATTCTATTTTACAAACAAATAAAATTTCCAAACAATCCATAATTGGAAAACTTGTAACATTCTCGTGGCAAAAATCTTCTTGACATTAATGAGCATCTTTGAGGTGCATCGGTCGACTTAATACGTTATCTGGGCTGCTCGCGAGCTTGTCTTTTTTCCTAACTGCTGTTCGCTTCGGGAGGATTTTTTTTTTTATTTACTTTTCGTAACTTTACCAAACTAGTTTTTCCAAGCGATATATATACTACAGATATGCAAATGGATACGAATCTTTGAATACTAAACTCGATGTAAGGAGGTAAAGATAAAATAATGCGCAGGATGGAGAGAAGAGTAATGTATGATCTCGTAAATATGAAATATTTCGGTGCAAGAAAAGTTTTCGGTTTGCTAATCGATCTTCGGGCAAAGCGTAAAAAATCGTGTATACATAAGTATATATGTTATATATTGTTTATATACTTATATGTATATGTATGAAATGGGATATGAGAGCAAAAGAGACAGACTCTTGAATGGCAGAGGCGAGAGAAGGTTGAGTATCACAGCCTGGTGCGCGCCTGAGGCGAGCGAACTGGCCGTAAATCCGGGGGTTGAAAGAAAGTTGCGAAAGAGAGCGGAGGTTTTCTTATACATATTACGTATATATACATACGAACATGTATGCATAAAGGTTGGACGAGCGGGCGTCTTCGTGAGAGAAGGAATAAAAGAAGAGAAGAGTAATAGCGAGACTTGCGAAACGTGTATAGAAAATTGAGAAAGAGTACGAGGGGGGGGGGGGGGAGTTTTAAAAAACAACGAGAATAAAGTAAAATGGATGAAAAAAAAGATGTAAGAGTTGGTTGGAAGATCGCAACGAGAAAAGAATGTAGAAACGTGAAAATTCTCGAGAGCGGAATGCCTCTGGAGTTTCCGGCACTGCTTTTCGGAGGTCTGCGCTGTGCATATGTAATATGTCTTATCGTGAATATCCGTCCACGCTCGCATCCACCAGATCCGGGAGGTGAAACAGATCTTGAGACGACTTGCACCATCTCATGAATGAAATAAAAATTCTTGCCCCTTCAACTCCAATAGAACATTTGCGGTACAAATGCGTTAATAACAATGATGAAGGAATCTTTTAAAATCAATTTTTTTTATATTGTGGTCCTCAGATGGAATAGTTGCATTTAATACTAATTTCCGAACTGTCGTTGCAGTTCGTTTTACTACCTTGTACCATATTCGTGACAACATATAAACGAGCGTAGCCCATAAACGTCAGCAGTAAACATAAATTTTCTGTTTCTCAACTTTCCATTTCATCGTTTTCGAAGCTGCTTGTTTTCATAGGAAAAGGAAAAGAGAGTTAAATCACATATTCATGTTTTAAACGTGTCAAAAAAAGTTTGGCAAAATATAAAAAAATATCGATTGCATTAAAACGATGCAAAATGTAATTTTATATGTTAATTATTATTGTATCACATAACAAGGCACGTGAGACATATTTTGCATAAAAATACATCGTTACAAGCAGAGTTCTAACCGTACGTAAGCTGTATTTTGATTCCCTTGACAATTACTCGTGGTATCCGTGCTGTCTATACTGCTTCATACGATGGACTTTTGTCGTAAGTGCACAAAAAGCCTCAATCTGAATTATGAAATATATTAAAATCGCGTGAGACCAGGCTTTTGTTATGATAGCGGTTTTAATATATAAGTATGTGGAGTACACGTCGACGAAACACGTGTGCAAACAGTGTGCACTGCTGTACATATAATATGTGCGAGCCTCGAGGCACGCACTCGAGAAACTGAAGGCAATAGCAATGAACCCGTAGCGGAAGCAATAGAGTCTGAGATGCGATTGAGAGAGAAGAGAAAAATATGCAAGCACATACGAGCGATTACAGCAAATAATGATGTGGTTTCCATCGATGGAATGCAACGAAAGACCTGATTTTATTGTCACTGATTCATTGTTTGTATTCTCATGTTACGAGAATGAATTGAATCTTCGTTTTTTGTAATATTGAAAATGAAGAGAATATAAACATTGAATAAATAATATTAGTTGTATTTAAATGCGTACAGAAATATCATTAAAGCCCCTTTATCTCTTCCCTAGTTTTCCACCCTTTCTACTTCTCTCACTTACACGCACCTTCGTGAAACACGAATCCAACAAATGGAAATTATGACGGAGGCACACGGTATTTGTTAACGATTAGTATGCAACGGTGCCGAGCACCGAGTCGTGCATCACTTAGCCACAGTTAGCATTCTTTAAGGCATGTACACATTCTCTTGTACACATGTATATAATATATAAAGGCGGAATAGGATTACGGAGAGGTCGTTAAAGAGGAGTGCTGCTTTATGGGTATGTGGAATCCGTTAAGACAATCATTGCAAAAGATTGGAAAACGCAATTGATAATTCTTTTCATCTTCAAAAGAATCTCACTTTCTCCATTCATGACTTAACGAATGTTAGTGACATTCCACATGAAAAAAAACCGTTAAATTTGCAATGTGAAAAAGTGGCATCTATGTCAATAATTTCTATTTATTTTTTGTTTTTCACATGTCGAACTTTTAACAATTGTTTGCAAATGGGAACAGCTCAGTACAAAAAGTCTTCACCAAACGTTTCGTAAAGATTATTATTTTTCTTTATTTACACTCAAACTTGTAAAAAAGATTTTCTTTTTGGAAATGCAAAACTTGCAAAAACTTGTTTTAAAAGTGGACAAGAAAAATCGAGTCAATTATAACAAGCTTTTCCGTAAATATCATTTAACAGTTAATGTGAACGAATCGTATTAGAAATGATCTTTTGTACTCGTGCAGTTGTATCCAGCATAGAAGTAATTGGACATATATAAACGAGCCAAACAAGGGTTCTCGGAAAGCGTCAGAAGTTTTTGAACGATGGTTTTTTTTCCGTAGTACTAGCTTATTTTCACACGAGGTTTAATTCCACGGGAAACTCGAGAAACTTTTTTGGCAAATGTTCGCTTTTCGACAAACGAATTCGCGTGTGCTTTGGCTATATAACACGGTACAAACTGATGGCGCACCTATCGAGCTTCCCCGCTGGTGAGCTAATTTGCGGACGGGAAAACGAGCTCTTTTTTCGCTCTCGTTCTCTGTTTCTCTCTGAAAGGCCCTCGTGTGTATTATACGAGCTCTGAAGGAGGTCGTAGATGAGTGTCACACCGATACACGAGCACGCACACTCGAGTATGTCCCATAGCTGTGACGACTAGATCCTGCGGGGTGCCAAGTCCCGTAATGACTTTAGTTTTAATGCCCCCCTATCAGAGGCTTCCCTCGTCGCTTGTGCGCTCTCATATCCCCTCCTTTAATCGTGATTCAAGGCTCTCCTCCATAGCATGTTAGCCGAAAGGTTAAAATAAAAACAGATATGAGAGGGAGATGATGCGGTTCTATATATTTACTGGCTAAATGGGGAGAGATTATCGCACATTTACGCAACATGTTGTGGTCTCGTTGATCCTGAAATAAAAAACTTTCCACGTCACGATCTTTAATCATTATCGAATTGTACTTTCGATTCTTCCACTCATTCAACACCACCATAAGCCAATAACCCGTATGAAAATGTTCCTCAATGAAACGCAACGTTATTTCTCTTTTTTTTTTAGTACAGCCCAAAATATATTTTTATCGTATCAAGCCACAAAAACTGCTCAGGTTTTATTCGAAATTGAAGAACTTGTTCGGCAAAAAAACATTGAGCTTTTTCATTATTCAACAAAAATCGTTGGATCAAAATATATTTTTTGTGGCGTTCCAATCATGCCGTATTCGATATTATACCAATAACCTGTCGGTCACAATCAATATCATCACAGCACTCTCAAGCACTTCCATTCCAAATTGAAATTTGAGAAAACACAACCGAAAAATCGATAACAAATGTGTCTTTGATATAAGCCCATATCTGTATTGGATTTTGTTCATATACGTACATAGAAGCTATGGAAAGACAAAAGTAATTGATTTATCTCCTTCCTCTTGCGGTTTTACAGAGTTTAGCTGTGCTAGAACGGTTCCAAGTATACTCAATTTTACCAGCCACATCGGGCATCGAATGTATGTCTCGAAGCAATGATTAGTATCAGCCTTTGCGGTTGAGCCACACTTCGAGAATAACAAACTCTCTTGAATTGGAGAATCGTTAAAGGATGGTGAAGTTGAACAGAAAGCCAAGAGTGATTAGATTACTGAAATGCTCTCAAATCAAAGTCAAATTGATCGATGGCTAGTTTTTCGAGCTCAATAGCCCGAAGTCACCAACAGCAATTTTTTATTCAATGGTTAATAAAACTTCTGCAAATTTGAAATTGTTCGACGATTTTTAAAAATAAAGTAAACAATCAAAGAGGAACTTAAAAAAACGTAGGGATTCTATGGCCGAAAGTGCATCAATATCTCCGAGACACCATCAAAGTTTATATTGGACGTTGTGTGAGATGATGTTCTTCGGATAAAACGCGATTCGATTGAGTTTCTCCAGCGTCATCGTCGTTGTCGTCGGCGTCGTCAATATCTATCCTCTTTTCCTTACACCACGATTCGCAGAGTTGGCTCTTGAAGGGCAAAGTCGACGGGCATGTGTCGATAATACTTGAGTTACTAACAGAAGAGAGACAGAGAGATAGAGTGCAAGACGCGATATGTAAGTATATAAGAATATTGACAGAGCAAGAATGGTGTTGGAAGAGCTTTTGCAGGGTGGAACTGCTTGTCGGCTTGAGCGAGGATACGGGACACACGCGAGAAAGTAAAGAGTAAAGGCTTGAGGCGACCGTTTTAAAGATTCTCAGATGTCAAAAATCGAGATAGAATGCCGCGTGACAGCGATCGAGTAAGACAGAGATTATAATGTCAATAGCCCGATACATCAAAACGCGAGAATCTATCAAATTTTATCTTACGCGATGAAAATCCTTTTTTTCTATATTTCCG
The DNA here is from genome assembly GCA_018902295.1 of Dusona sp. PSUC_FEM 10030013. NCBI lineage: Eukaryota > Metazoa > Arthropoda > Insecta > Hymenoptera > Ichneumonidae > Dusona > Dusona sp. PSUC_FEM 10030013. Next base: position 4,645 of record JABSMR010010138.1, on the reverse strand, counting down.
ATAAAGGTCGGAGCCAATATATAATGATTTTAGAAAAATGATTTCCAACAAACTATATTTAGGGATAAGAAATAGATCCGAAAGACGAAACGATTACGCGACGTTGGAAAGGGCGAAAAAAGCGGAAAGCTTAAGACTAAAAAAGTGACGCCACGGAAGAGCAAACGTGAAAGGTTTTGGGTGTGTTGACGAAGAGAGTGGACAGTTCGATAATCGAAGAAGATCCAATGATTCGTAACGGGGATCCACTTTTTCATTCTTTCCACTTCGTTTCACTCAGCATTTCATTCAGCATTAAGCGAAATCGAAACATCAGAAGAACAGCAGAATTAGGTGAGCGGAGAATGAGAGAGTGGTTAGATGTATACACAGATATATAGAATTCCAGAAACGTCTTTAATTCAGGACAGGTTTTATCGTGTAAAAGCAGCGTAGTTGAAGAGAGAGAGAGAGAGAGAGAGAGAGAGTATAATTGAATTCCTTGCACACCGAACATGTCGTACATCCTACAGTCGTTATTTCCGGCAAAGGAAAAAAAAAGAATCTACCGATAACTCGCTCAAGGACGAAGACGACGTCGATGCTATTCGTGAGTTATTGTAGGACCTAATAAAAAACGTATATATTCATATATGTATATGTATGATTTTTCAAGCGAAAAACGAATCAGCTATTCAGGACTATATCCTTTGGCAATTCTCTTTCTCCTTCACCCCGATATTCCTCTCGACCGATTCTTTTCATCCGAAATCTCACTTTCTTTCCCAAGCACAAACGTTTTCTTTTCCTCCCCAGCCTCTCGAAAACTGCACTCCTAATACGAGAGCTCTGTGACCCAGCAAGCCAGACACTAGCAGCTTTCACTCCAGTACCCGCGAGGGCACGCGCGACCAAGGATATCAATATGCGCTTGGTGAAAAATGTCAGGTCAGCTCCGGAAACGAGAAAGCCGGGGAAAGACAGAGAACAAAAGAAATGAGAGACTCACAGATTTCCAACGTAGCTTTATCGTGCCCCTTTCATATATATATTCATGTTGTGCAATGAGACCACGACCAACCTTTTTTCTACGGGAAAAAAAAACATCCCCAGAGACCGAGAAGCTGCTAAGAAACTGGCATAAAAATCCCCTTTATTCCGCCTTCTGTTCTGTTCTCTTAAAACGCCCATCCAGCTTTATCAATTCATTCGATTTAAATGAACGTTATTTACATGAACCCCCTGGGCACCACTCGATTAAACACCATCTTATAATCAAAATCCATTTGTTTCTGTTTGTGATTGCCGGGTTCTTCATTTATATTTCGATCAAAGAAAATGTTTGGATTAAATTGCAACATTGAACACATAACACCTGTATAGAAACGAGTTTTTTATAGGCAGGTGAACGAACAAAATTAATTAACAGAAAAACATGTTAAATCGAAAGGTCAAAAATTCAAGTGAACGAAATACTAATGCCTCTTTTCGTTTTCGTATCGTTTTAAACTCCTCCCGTCTCTTCTGTCAAACTCTTTCATAAGTTTTTCTTAAGTTTTATACGACTGGTATGTATAAAAATATTTATTTCATTGATATATAATATCGCAATATGTGTGCACTAGCATATTTTAAACAAACACATCATACTTTAGCACGGGAGTAGAAAATACGTTGGTGAAGAAAAAAAGTTCGACGAAAACTCCTTTTCCAGTCGATCAAATGATAAAAAGCTCACTTAAAAATGTTTCTTAACTGCAGACATGTATATGGAAATTTGTAAAGTAGCAACGAGCGTTTCTGTTTGCGAAAAGGAAGCAAAATATATAAGAATAGAGCAAATAAGTGGAAATGGAACTTAGCCTCAAGAGAAAGAAGAAAGACAGCGAGAGAGATCGCGATGTAGAGATGCGGATAAGTTGTGCAGCGTCAAGCTCGTTCCGGATGGGAGAGAGGCCTTGATTAATGGACTTCTTGTTGGTCCGATGTCCGGGGGTTGAGGAGGAGAAAAAATTACTTCGCTACAACAACAGGGATGCTCGAGAATACGGTCGATTAATTGCGGCGAGCGTTGCGCCTTTCTCCTCCCCGTTGCATCTTTGTTACACTCTCTTTTTCTTGGTCTTTCCTTTGGATAAGCTCGCTCTTACACTCTTATACTCGTGATCGCTCTCCGCTCTTTTGTTTCTTTCGCTTGCTCAACCCTCTGCAAAGCGAACAAACCGTCAAGCCGCGTCCGTTATTGCGCGGCTCCTTCCTTAAACGATACTCAGGGATAAACCCTCGGCTAAAAAATATTGCTAAATTGCAAAACAAAAAAAAAATAACGCTCCCGCCATACCAGGCACGTTCTGCAATCCTGTGTACTACGTACCGCTGTGGCAACAGAGAAAGGCGCTTTTTACGTGCCCGCTTAACAAACCCTCTTCATCACCTCTTCGTTGACCGATCGATCTGTATACAAATTCCCAATCCGATTACTACAATTGTTTTTTCCAACCAAAACGTTTCAATTTGGAGTACTAAAAAAGAAACAAAAAGAGAAAGATCATTAAACAAGCGAAAACAATACATCTAGTGAACAAATTTTGAGCTCAATTCAACTTACCTTCAATTTTCGTTCATGCACCAATTACAACGTGGATTCATCTCTCATACCCACTTCATTATCGATACAAAAAGGGGACATGAAGTTAAAGCGAAGAACTTTTTTTTGTCTCTACGGAGAAAAAATCTAGCGTCGACTTTACTAATTAGTCCCTTTACTTTTTTTGTTTTATTTAATTTTTGTATGTTTGGTGACTAGTAATTCGTCGTTTGAACAATCTTTTCAAACCGTTTTATTTTTTTGTTTACGATTTTTTTGAAAAAATCAAACAGTTTATAATGAAATAAGCCAAAACAGACTGTGACCTATATTTAATACCGAGTATCGTAAGGCAGTTTTACATGTCAAGAAACAATTTTGGCGCAAAGTGGAAGAAAACAGTTTTTAAAGGCACTTTTCTAAACGTTGTTCTACAAGGAGCCATCGCTAATTCCCAAAATACCAACAGAGAGACTAAGCAAATACAAAATGTGCAAATGTGTTGCTTCTTTTATATGACAATAATTATATGAAGTTGTTAATTATATTTACAGCTTTGAAACTAAAATTAACGTTTTTTTTTTGGTTTTCATTACAGACAATTCCCCTGAGGCGATACTAAGGGGCTTATCGATGCGGATACGTTCACGAAATAATCGAGTGACTCGGTAAAACGATTACTCGACGTTTGATCAGCATTGGATTTGCATCAACTCTAATTGGTAAGGGGAGAGAAGAACAAAAATGGAGAGAGAATAAGAGCATTCCACGCAGTGTGATTCTCCAGGATAAATAAGAGCCCGAGAGAGCAAGATATAGAAAGAGAGAGGGAGGGAGAGACGGAAACAGAGAGGAGAATCACGCAACGTTAAAAAATTTACGGTCGCGAGTGAGGGTTCCTCTCTGTGCGAAGCGGAAACGAGCTAGAGGGAAAGAAGAGGGTTGAAGGGTTGGAATCCAGAGAAGTATAGTGCATCTCCTCTATTCGTGGTGCTTCAGCGTATAACGAATGGGCTCGGAGAGAAACGAACTGCCGAGAACCATCGAGAAGCGGAAGTGGTCACCGGGCATCCAGTTCGTCGCAATAAAAATTGATTTTTTATTCACTATATGTACGCAATCTCGAAGTTGCAATGCTGAGGGGAAGTGAAATCGACTCTCGAAGCTGGAGCTCGGAAACATAACGTGTAATTTTACCAATTACACGACCGAAAAAAATATTCTTTGGTACAAAAAGCACACATTTTTATTGTTATAAAATACTGATTGGATCGCGTCGTGTTACAGTATATTTTTTTTTTCAATTTCAAACTTTTTTTTTTAATTTCTATTCCTTTTTTGATACATTGTTGCGTAGTGTTCCAGTGAAAAGTTGAAAAAAACGAGCATAACGAATTATGAATAAGAATGCGCTGGGGAATTCCACGTTTCGATAGTGGCGTTATGTAATTATCGATTATTCACGCCTCAGATAATCGCGATGAACTCCGCAAAAACGTTCTATCGAACGTTGAAAAATAATGGATTACGCGACGAGAGAACGAGTGGAGGAAGATCGAGCATCGCCTGGATGAATTGTCGTTATTTTTTTTCCAACGACCAAAAATTCAAATGAATTATCGCAAATGATTTTTTGGACTTTCTGTAGGATTTGTAATTCAGAAAAATCGAAAAAATATATATTTATTTCGATAATCGTCCGAATGTTGACTTAAAAATTTGAAAATAAATCTAAAAATAGATTCTTGTAAATAAATAGGGCTCAATTCTGCGGTAATGAGGGTGAAAAAATCGTTAAATGGGATTCGAGTTTAGAATGAATGAATAAAAAATAGTTGAACCGTGAATCAACTTTGGTAAAAAAAAATTCAATATCTTTATTCGTTGGCCTCGAATATTTGCGAACTTTTCGTGAAAAAATTGGTCCATCGGGCGAAATTCCTCAAACGGTAGATGGAATCGATGCCGTGGAGTGTTGAGGTTGTTAAGGGTGAGAGAGGCATAAAAAAAGGACTTCGGGCCCCAATCTTGGTTTATGCCTCACGTCGTAGTAAAATAGGAAGAAAAAACGAACCCATA
>JABSMR010010127.1:0-11600 GCA_018902295.1 Dusona sp. PSUC_FEM 10030013 | reverse complement strand
TTCTCTCCTTACGTGTTTTTACCACAACATTTTTGTTTCTCTATTTTGTTTATTTTTTATCAAAACAATTGTATCACGTTGTCTCACTTAACTAATAACAACGGGAGCGTCGGACACGGGTTTTGACAAACGATTCGCAGAGCCTTTCTCTCGCCCTTTTAACAACGATTCTCTTATTCTAACGTCGGAAAAACAAAATCGATTTTAATCCTTCATCCCCTTTCATCGAAATCGTTTTCATGACAGTTTTATTTTTAAAAAAATTCTTAACTCCATAATTATTACACTATCTCTCTGTTTTTATTATACTTAGTATCGTTATTATACTATAACTAATACTTTCTTATTGTATATTTACTTATACGAACGTCGAGACTTGGCAACGTGCCTCTCACCTTATCCTGTGATACGCCATGCAATTTCTTACTGTTTCGAAGTCGTTGTTTCATTAATTCAATTAAGTACGTATTCTCTCAGCATAGATCAACGATCAAGCGACATAGCATTAGGCATAATAGCGTAATTACCGGCGAGGCAATCCGAGATAGCCGAAATATATCGGTAAATCCGAATCCACCTGCGTCTCACTATTTACAGCTATGAATATATATCCTATTGTAAATAGAACACGAAACGAATGGATAACAAACAAACAAAAAGAAAACATTGAAACAAAATCTGTAATACAGACCTGCTGGAATATTGTTTTTTCTGAAATAAAAGAAATTATTGTCTGAAACAAATCGTTTAAATACGTTCCTCTTTTTTTTGGCAATTTTTCCACTCTTTTTGGCCCATTTTTGTGTTTACACGATTCTTTCCATTTTTTTTTGTACTTCGGAATCTTATTCGACACGTTGGTTAACTTACGAAATCTGTCGTTTCGTAGGACCTTTATTTCGCTCGCTCTTTTGGATATCCGGGCATCGAATATTGCTGCAGCTACGAGTCAGCGCGCGACTAACACGCTGCCTGCATGCACAGAAAAATAAAAAGAATGCGAATTGAATATAAATTGCTAAATAAATGAGTACTTGGGCTCCGTGAGATTTCACATTCGATTTAATGTCAATCTTTTCAATTCGATCGTTTCATTCGTCATTCAATTTTCATTAAATGACAATAAATTACTATGCTAATGATCTTTGTGCTTAAAATTTTTTTTTTAATTCTCATTTTCTTGCGACGAATCTACAAATTGCGGAGTACAACTTAAAAAAAAAAATTGACCACGATTTGGCGATCAATTAATATTTATCGTGCAAAATCTCACGGAGCAATTCTTGGTCCGAAATTGCGAATAAAAAAAATGGAATATTTCAATTTCGGATCGTATTTCAAGCTCCGAAATATTTCGACATTTGACGAAAATTCCTAATGTACGTAAATAACGAATTTATCACGAAGGATAAGGAAGCAAAAAAAAATTAATCTCCGCGTGTGCTTTTGTTGAATGAGAGCGGCTTAAGTATGCACCGCAATGTCCCCGCGACCCCCCGGTCACAGCGTACGTACGCTTAGGTACGTACACTCTTTCAGAGGCAGTTTTTTCTTGTCTTCTTTTTCTTTTCTTTTTTTTTTTTTATAAGCACGTTCAATTAATCAATATGAAATGAAATTGTTTGTTTTCTTGTGCGAGAATTAAAAACAATACCAAAAAAAAAAAACAGCTGTGTAAAGTAATGTAGCTAGCCTGTGAAATGCCTTGTGTCTTGTGGTACTAACACTGGCGCTTGACGAATGGCGTATGGGCCTGCAGCAGCGGAGGATGTTACAGGTGAGGTGAGAAGCGGTCTGGCGCCCTCAAAACCGCAGAGGACCGCTAGTATGAGGGATCAAGCTATCGTCCAACCACCCATGAAAAAAAGAAACGTACCGTGTGACATTCCTAATGGGACATACGAAAAAGAGGATCCTGTAAGGCCACCCACTTCCGAATCCCCGGTAAATGTAATAACGAATATTATTGCACTGAATTTTATGAATGATTCATTCATTTTTTATACATTATGACGATGCGACTGGAACGTCAAATGAAAGTAAGAAAAAAAATGATTTCGGAACGAAAGTCGATTAAAAGGCACCATCAAATTCTGGAACCAAAAGTCAATTTACTATCGTAAAACACTAAATTTCTTGTGAAACTTTCGTAGTCTTTTTATTCCCGTTTCTAATTTCGTATTCGATGATTTTTCAATGTGAAATACTACAGACTTCGAACGATAGCAACGTTTACGAATGCCTCTCGAGTTCACCGGAGTGTGACTCGAATCTGGAACTTCGTCATCCCCTTGGTGGAAGCAATCGTTCAAATTTTAAGAGAAAATCTGACAGCAGCGCTATGGATCCTTGTAACGAAGAGTTTAAATATCATCAAGCAATGTTCACGAGATCCACTTCACTCCCGTACTGCGGAAGCGAGACTGAGAGCGAATTGTACGCGCCTTATAGTTTTTATACCGGTGATGAGGCAAGTTGTAATTTATTATTTATTCTTCAGAAAATATCGAATACAAATCATTCGACGTAGCAAAAAATAGTTTTTAAAGAAAAATTTATTATTCAACGTATAATAGGGCCCCGAAGAAGATCAGGACTGGAAAGCGAAAGAGGAAGATTTTGGAATAAATCGAGTACGACAACGCCGAGGACGAAGTATCGTTCATCGAAGTCTGGAAGATAATTATGGAGCCGTTATCGTGGCAAATCACGAAGCTCTCGCTCAACTTCTCGAGAGAGTACGTTTTTTTTTGCAATAAATAAATTTTCTGTATAATTATGCGATGCAATTTTAAATTGAATGAAAAGGAAACCATTTTCTACCCCTATGGCGAAAAGCTAATTTTTTCGTCATGGATAAAAACTCGGAAAATTTCACCGTCGTGAATGAATAAATAAATTAGGTAAAAAACATAAAAACTCATATTTCTTCACAGTTGAATCAACCTTCCCCAGTTCCGGCTAATCTACGAAGTCTCAAGACATCGAATCCTCGTCTAAATGACTTAGATGTCGACACCGACAATCTCCTCGTAACAGGAAAAAAAGTTTTCTGTTCCGCTGTGTGGAACGAACACGCGGTCACTCTCTGTCTCGCGCTCGACACTGCAAGGCCACTCTCTGGAAAAGAATTCTCTCTAGCACCAATCACCGAATTCGTTGATGTTGTGCCGGAGAAAATTTCATTGAAATGCTTTGCAGGCAGAAAGAACGTGGATGGTAAGTTACGATTCGTTACGTAAAACCAAACGGTTGTAATAAAAATATGAAATTCTAGAATAAATCCATTTTTATTTACTCAAATAATTATTATAATTGGTGCCATAAATTTTTTCGGACAAAAATATTTCGCAATAAACAATAATTGCTTTTCATGCTTTGGCAACTAAATAATTATTCGTTTCCTTTCTATATTGATTATTTGAGCACAAACCGTTCTGATTTTTTCGTCCTTTTTGTTAATTTCTCTTTACGCAGCATCCGTATCGATTTTCGCCCGCATGCAAGTGAATACGGTGCAGTCTTTCGCGGCTGAAATTTCGAGAGATCAGAAAACTGATGGTTGGCTACGAGCATCGTGTTTCGTTCTCCTCCAGTTGGTAAATGCGCTGAAAAATCTGCAGGCCCGGGGGATTGAGGAAGCGTCGAAAAATCTTGGAAATCTGGTTCTGTGTCGAGAAGACAAAGACACGTGTTACAGACTTTATATGCTCCAAGGGTAAGAACGATCGTCGAGAAAAATCAAATCATGCAAGTAATGTCGCAAATTTACGTAAAATAAAAAATATGATTTTTTATTAATCACATTTTTCAGGTTGAACCTCGATATCGGTGAAGATCGAGACGAAGAACGAGTGTCGTTGTGTCGGTGTGCTCTCGTTGCTCTCCAAGAGCTGGGACTTGAAGAAAAACTTCCTGTCATTCGGGATTTGTTAATGCGCGAACGTGCAGTAACTCTCTCGCAGGTATAAACTAAATAATTTATTTGAAAACATCACGAAATAGCAAAATTTAGATAAAAGAATACAATTTTCTAGCTGGGAACCAATGTGTGAAAGATTCTCTAATTAATCATGATTATTGGCCCTTTGAAATATGAAATGAACAAAAGAATCCGATGTTTCGTTTATTAGAGACATTTAGGATGAATTTTATGCACTTTTTTCTAACGACGAATTAATAACGTGGATATTTAATTGAAAAAAAAAGAACTTTTTACGATCTGCACATAGAGAAAGTTTTGATTAAAGATATTGATGGACGTTTTTATTAATTCTTCAAACAGGTCAAATCGGTTTTAGAGTTTTCTCTTTGGGGACCTTCGGACGCAATGCTCGGTGTTGTAAAAGAGAGAGAAATGGTTTTACAGAGATGGCTCGATCTCGAGAGAGCCAACGTACTTCATGCTTTGGTCAGAACGAGCAGGCTGCCTCTCACCGTCACCGACGAGTATCAACTCATTTTTCTAGTCCGCACGAGCGCGAGAACAATGTGCGAGGCTTCTGTACTACTGGACGAACAACAACAACGCGTTGATTCCGTTCGTTCTAATTAACTTCTCGCACATTCACACATATATCGGTCTATCATACTTTTTAATAACGTTGACCTTTGATTAATTTTCAAGAGCATGCAACCTGGCAGCTCCGCAAGAAATCGAACCGATATTTTTAATCGCAGACGCGAGTAATTGTCAACTTCCATATTTTTTTCCCAATCTCCGTTCTAATAATCATGTTAATATATTTATCTTTCAATTTTTCTCCTTTTTCTTCTTCTTCTTCTTTTCGTTTCTTATCTTTTTATGTTGATATGTTGTGTACATCGGTGTTATCTTTTTTTTAGGTAGTCTCAAATTAATTTAAATCTAAATTAACATTTGCATTGATAAGACGTTGAGCCATTTATTTTAATTTTCGAAATATCGATCAAATTTTTTCTTATCGATTTTACGAAAAACAAACGGTGGCTTGGAATTAGTGTTGGAAATATGCATTTTCTGGACAGAATTTTTCGTAAATTCAGGACAAAATGAGAGGAAGATTCTTCAATTAAAAAACGTACGCTGGCTAATACATTTGCTCAATTATTTTAGTGTGCACCATACTTTCTATCCTTAAAAAAAAAATATTTTGTACTCGATGCCAGGAGAAAGAAAAACGCTGCGGATCAAAAATTTCAAGAATCAAAATTATTTGAAAGAAATCCAACATTTTAATTCAACAATAATTTTGTAAATTGAATTAAACTTACTTATTTTATTAGCACGAGAAATAAGAAGCTTTTAGTTTTTCGTAAATCGCCATGTATTCAGCGAATAACATGGTGAATTGTAATTCTACTCGTAGAACGAACAAATTCAAGTTCGAAATATTTCCAGTGTGCTCTCTATTTTTGTGTTTTCGAGGTAGTTCGGGCGGTAGTTTTCGATAGTTTGACACTACGAATGAAAAAAAAAACAGCTGACAGAGTCGAGCGTTGTGACATTCCTTGTAAGGACGAAGATAATCGCTTTAAATTATTAATGCTGAATTATTGGAAGAATATTTGTAAAAATAATTATTTTTATTCGGAATAAATATCTATGTTATTAATTGTAAATAGTGTAGTTATTTTTTTTTAAATTAAATTTAACGCGGTATAAGACCGGATGATCGAAATATCTTAATACGTCGAGAAAAAAATTCCATGGATTGAAGTATTATGCTCAATTTCATGGAACAGTACGATCATCAAATTTACATTTGTTTTATATTTTCCGCTTTGAAAATCCCTCGTAAATACGTAGCAATAAAATAATTATAAAGATAAGAATGGTTGGTTCGTTATAAATATAATTACCAACATTTTCGTTCCAAATATTGTTTATACCGTTGACATTTTATTTTACATCAAACATTAAAGAGATGCTTTATAATCGAAGTTTATAATCGAAATCCTCACAATCCTTTGTTGTAGTAAAGAAGAGTTGGCTCGGAAGCGTTTGTTTTTTTCTGGTATTCTTCGTATTCTGTCATTCTCAGTTTCAACAGTTCCGAGGTCATGGAACTTAATAATTGGACATTTTTCGTTAATAACGTTAGTTTTTGTAAATCGGAAAATAAGTCTTTTTTACTTAATAATACGAAGAAAACAATAATGACGTAAAATTAGTTAACGTTTTTTTTTTAAATCAACTCACTTTCTCTGCGGATATATGGCTAAAGCTGTTGGGATCATGAGGAGAAGACTGTGGACGTGTAATTATTATTTGTGTAATTACTATCTCAGAATTAAATGGTCAAAAGTTTTCAAATATTTTGAAGTTATAACGAAAAAGGAGGTAAGTTTATCTTTTTTTTTTTAATTTAAGGAGTTTTGGGACAAACTCAAAACATTAACGTTCGATTAGTTTCACTGCATTGTTTTAGATATATTAAATGTTAAAGTTGCACCTTAGATTATAACTTAACTTGGAAATTATATTAAGACTCGAATAAAAAACGGAGTAAACCATGATTACACCATGAAGAAAGTCTTGTCAAAAAAAATGATTTCTCTATTCCATTTATGAATAATATTCGAAAAGAGTTCCAATCCATTAGTCATTTTTTTAAGTCAAACTCCAATATGTGTCAAATGAATTACGAAAATTATAAGTATTAAAATCATTTTCGATCACAAATGTATTTTCCAATAAAATTGTGAGCTGGAAATTGCTCAATAAAAGATGTTTTTTGCATGGAATTTGATTTGCAAGATGTTGACATCCTCCTGAAAACCCATTGGATTTACATCCTAATTTCGCGGTTAAGAAATGGTCCCAAAACTCCTTAATTAAGCAAAAATGTTTATGTTTTCCTTCGAGTGAATTGTTGACATTCGTTTAACGTATTATTATTAACATGGATTTGTGCCGTAGTTCCGATGAATTATCTTAAGGACCATCAATTAGAATAAGTGTTTTTGTTTTTCAAATTAGAGCTTGGTGATTAATTAAAATGAGTCAAAACTCACAAGAGTCCAACCATGCCAATTTCCATCGTCGGACCGATCCAAGGTCTTCTCTGATAGAAGCAATACTTTTCAAATCGAGACACGATGACAGGTATAATTAACATTCCTGGGGCAGCCATAACGATTCTACTTATAACGCATTCGCTAACAGCCTTGACAGCGGCGACCCTCGAATTAATAATCGGTTTGGTATCGTTGTCCAATGAGAACAGTGGAATTCCGCGTTTTATTTCAATTTGTCGCATAATTGGTAAATTGGTCATATTTCCTGCAGCCACCGCGAAAAATGGAGCCCATCTCTACGATAAAGAAAAAAATCAAAAAAAGCGGAGGTATATATAGAAACTCGAAAAATTATTTTTTCGAAATTTTTATTCAAAGTTTCGAAAATTTGTTGAATTTCGTATTTCTTCTAAGCCCGTGTATAGCCCCTTGAAATAAAGCTCAATTTAATCTAGTAATAAAATGATGTGCAACCGCTGCAAGGTTTCCTTGGGACGACAAGAATTTTCGGAAGCTCAAAGCAGCCACGCAACTGGCTAAAGTCGCAGCGAAAAATGCCTGCTTTATTTTCTCAGCGTCTTCGACCTCGTTTGACCCGGCAGCGTTTCTGTTCGTATAATTAACGGTAGCGTTGAATGCTTGATTCAAAATTTGCCATGCGACCGTCGCTTTGGCAGTTCTGCACAAATTTCACAACGAGGATTCATCATAAATGATTATTAATTCATTAGATTGTTGGTTGTTGAAGAAAATTGAGAAATTGAAAAATAACGTGTTTATTTCACGTCGATTGTAAATCATCGCTTAAATATTTACTTGTAAAATGTTAACATTCCAGCGGTGAGAAATACGTTGCCTGGTAACTGAAATGACATTCTTCCAATCAGGTTCATTAATTCACCGTTGTCAGGATGAAAGGAACTGTCTTTGAGCTTTTTTGCCCATAAGATGTCAGATTTGCTCGTTCCAGAAGGTTCATTTTTCGATCTGTTAAATAATGACACTTATTATTATCCATAACAAATGATTTTTATTGCTCCTAAAACAGTAAGCCCTAAAAATACGATTTTTAGAGATCATTCGTGACACTTTCCATGAATTAATAACAAATTCAACTATGTAATTGATCGAAATTGAAAAAAAAAATATTTGAAAATTTTCCTCTTTTTATTACTAATTATTCAATGAGATCAAGCTAACTTGTATAATTGACAGAGTTTTTTGGCTTCCTGTAATTCTTCTTCTGTGGCGAATATTGTTCTAACGTCGGTAACAAAAGCAAAGTGTTTCCATCGTCCGAAATAAGTATTTTGATTCCACAAAGGTTTATCCACTTCCACACGTTTTTCATCTTGTGTATTTTTATTTGTATCCCCCTCTGCTTCGTCGCTAACTTTTTGCAGGTTTGTGGTTTTTAAATTTCTAACACTTTTCGTGATATTTTTTATGTTTTTATCGTTGGACGATAAACTCGTAAGGTAATCCCAAAAACCCATTGAAATTTATAGAGATAGCAAATTAATAAGAATTTTAAGATGGCAGAGAGCAAAAATTCACAGGTTAAATCATACGTAATATTGTGACGTGTGTCAACGCATTAATTATATCCGAAATGGAACATGGAACCGAATTCCAAAATGGAGCAAGTCAAACTCATAAATTCAATTGATTAAAATATTTGAAATGTTAAAAAGAATTAATTCACTAATTTATTAATTAACTAATGGAATAACTTTATGAATTGGAGTAAAAACTTTTTTAACTTGTTCAAATCGCATGAGAACAGCACTATCCTTGGGCGAGTGCCCACCCACGATCGATGGTACAAACTGCAAACTTGAGTTGAGGATAGAAATTCGAGTCGAAGTCTCGTAGTGTTTCTTTTATTGCCCATAGTCCAGAGCCGGTTCAAAATAAAGGGGAAAGCAATAGGACCAAACTTGTAGAGCATTAAATTTGTAGCTTGTAGAGCTACAAATAGAGGGGATCGACAAATTATTTTCCAAAAATTTGTCCAATCCATGACCCTAGGATACCAAGTATTTTATCTATCTGCTCTCTTGACTAAACTACTGAAAATAGAAAAGTATCGACATAGATTTTTTTGTAGGAAATTTGATACTCTACAAAAATGGTCCTATGGTCTTTTGCTCTATTTCCAACCATTACAGCAGTACGTGCAATAAAAGGAGCGCGTATCCTTCAACTCTAATAATTAATAGCTCATCAGGCGAAAACCCGATAAAAAAAACATTACGGACCTCTTTGACTCAGGTTTCGTTCCTGAACTAAAGTTCACATTCTCTACTAATGGACGTAAGATACAGTAGCAAGAGTCAACAAAAAGTTTACCGTTGCTTCACGGAATTATACAAAAAGTTGAACCGGGTGAAACGCAAATAATAAAGTAACGTAAAATTACGAGAAAACATAAAACTTTATTTTCTGAAATACTCGTACAAATAAAAAAATATTGTTATTTCAATGAGTTCCTGAGACGGTACCGATGTCCAGTTCTGCTCGAACTGGCCATCCGGTTCCCATATGACATTGTTCGGTGCAATAAGAAGGATCCTCGATCACTTTCCAAGCGGGCGGATAATTAATGCTTTCCTCTCGAAACATTAAATTCGTAGGGACGAAATCATAAGTAGCATTATAAGTGCTTGTTCCCCCGAAGAATGGAACGATCGGGGTCAATTTGATATGAACGTGATGAGGTTCCTCGCGTTCTCGATGAAAATATGGGACGTAAGGTCCCAATGTCTGCGGTCAAAAATCACGATGTTTTGGCAAACGCATCGTAAATACGCGTTAATATAATAATTCATTAATTGATGTAATAATTACGTCTTTCTGAATGATGCTTTTTCGTTGCTCAGGCGTAAAGTCACAGTGGGTCGACTGTGTAGTTGTTAAGTATGGATCCAAGTGTCTCGTGTAGCCTGGTTCGTTAGGTGGAAAAGTTTCGTAACCTTCTTTACAATGATTAGGAATGCGAAGAGTGAATTCTTCCGCAGGTCTTAGTTGTTGCCATTTTATTGGCTCATTTAATTTTTCCGGCAAAACGTACGCCGAACCTTTGATAATTATAATCACCATTTATTAATTATCACCTTTCCTGCGTCTTGAGTACTTGTGGAAATTATTTGTGTCTCAATATGGAAAAAAAAGTTTTATCTGATCTCAGTACGGAGTTTTGCCATCATTCAAAAATTAATACGCGGCCACTACAATGAAGTAAAGTGTGGCACGCGAAAACGTGATTTTCTTTTAAATTTGAAATATATTTTTCTGACTTTCGTTGGAAAGTAGAGAAATTTTTCTTGATCTCTTTTCTTAAAATTTCAAAAACTAAGAAATGAATTTTTTGCTGCAAAATATTAACATTTAAAAAGTGAAGAATTTTATATGTAAAAAAACCGTTTTTCGTTACGTTCTAAGAGGAGAGTTCAAAAATTGACACTGAACAACTTAGTGACATCAATACCATAAATCGAAAGCGGAGTTTTCAGTGGTCCAGGTGGACGTGCAACGTACTCGTCGTGCAAATTCTTAAGGGTGTGTTTTGACGCGTAACCGATTCTTCGATAGTAATCGGTAGAGCTAGAATTCTGTAAATATTTAGGTACAAAAGTTTGTTGACTATTAGTGCGAAGTGGCTCGAGATTTGAGAATTTTTGAAATTTTTCTTCGTCTTGAAACCTTCGTTTGACACGTATGTTAACGAATGGATGATAAATCGGGGTTTCATAATAGTATGAATGATTGTAGGTCGTTTTCCAAGCTTCTGAATGTACGTCGATGGTTTGCGGTACGTAAGGTTTGCAAGAGCACTCGACCATTTTTGACACGAATTATCGACCGGTTCTTCGATTCGTGAGATAAATGAAAACCGTGGAACGATTAGGTCTTGCGGAAGTAAGTGAGAGTGACATTTTCGTTGTGCGAAAAAAACGGTTGGGATAGAAAATAAACTGTTTAGAGTCGTGAGAGCAAAACCTTTGAAAAAAAAAAACAAAATATTAACAAAACAAATTAATCGCGTGAACTTAATTAAGGCCGTTGAGCCGGAAACAAAAAAATGAGTAAAATCTATTGGTTCGCACTTCAGACTTGAATACAACGTTGTCGCACGGGTTATTCGTTTGTAATATAGTATTTTATCAGCTTTATTAGACGACATTGACGTGAGTACATTTGTTTTTATTTCATGAATTTTGAAAAGTATCTGCTCGTAGGCTTTCACTATTTGCTCGTTCGAAAAAGCTTTGGAGACACGCTCGAGGATGGAAAGAGCGAATTTTGCTTACATGGCTGCTTGAAAACGTTCTAGTCCTTTTTCTACTCGAATTTACGTTTAGACACTTTTTACGCCAACATTAGGCGTTTAGAAAGTTTTGGAAATCCTGGGAGATCTTGTTTCAATCGACGAAAATGAATTGACTGTCGAAATTCTTTCCAATTCCTCGATTTGGTCCTAGATCGTGTACCGTAGGCGTTCGGTCAGTAGTTTCAAAAGCCCAAATGCTCAAATATCTACGTTTTATCGATGGGGTTTTTCTTTCAGGAAAAAAAATGATTTTATAAAAAATTGCAAT
>JABSMR010010116.1:0-11600 GCA_018902295.1 Dusona sp. PSUC_FEM 10030013 | reverse complement strand
AAGACTGTTTTGCGTGTGCGCGGTCATACGAAGACAAGTGAGAGACAAAGACAGTAGAGATTAAGTCAGAGAGAGAGAGAGAGAGAGAGAGAGAGAGAGAGAGAGAGATAGAGAGAGAAAATGACTGCACCGAAAGGCGACCCAAACACTCATCCCCAATCATCCCTGCGGCGAAATTTTCGGAGACCTTTCTTAGGCGTCCAAAAATCATCACTGCGTCCAAAAATCATCACTGTGTCCTCGATAAAAATTCATATTCGTAAGAGACAAGCTTCAAAGTCTCGGCACACGTAAATTATGACTTTTTGATCAATTAGATGGTTATTACAAGAAAATGATGGGAAAGTTCATCCGTTGATGAAGAAAAATTATAAAAATATCCAAATCTGAAATGACCTTCATTTTACTATTATATGATTTTCTTACGGTTCATTTTAAAATATCGATCGCTTGAATTGTTCGAATATCATTTTTACCCGTTCATGTGGAGAAATTTAATTACGATTTTAGATAAACATATTTCACGGAGGTTGGAATTTGCCTTTAATTTGAATAATGTGACTTGTAACCGTTCAATGACCGCTAAATGATTAGGATACCAAATGATTCGTTGACGATGATTGATTACTTCTTTATGTATATATATGTATATATATACTCCCTACATATTACATGTTCTATATTACGTATGGATGTGAATATACATTTCTATATACATAGAGTTCGTGTTCTCAATGATTGGATATGCAATGGTTCGTGTTAAAAGCAGTCACGAGATTTTATTAGCTCGAGGGTCCGATCGTTTTCGCAAAGTTTACGTATGTGGTGGAGAGCCGAAAACGAGTTAAAAGTTTTGGTGGTACGAGAGACGTGAAGCTTGGGGGCAAAACGTCGATTATGCTCTCTTAGGAAAAAAGAAAAAAGCAACGAGGGTGTCGGCCACTTGACTCGAAGTCCATGCTCTTATAGCACTTGATGCACAGCGATGAGAATGTCTACCTGTATCCTAAAGAGAGAGAAAGATGAAAACAGAGAGAGAGAGAGAGAGAGTGCTCACGGGTTTCCAAGAAACCAAAACAGATATACCTTCGGATAATGTGCTCTTGTGTGACGTATACTAAAACCTCTCAAAATTGTCTAATGACGAAGCATCGCGAAAGTGTTCCATGTAAATAGTTTTGCCTCAGGAGATAAAATCATTTTTGTTTTCGAGTTGAATTTGAGAGAATCTTGAGACAACAAAGGGTGAACACGCGTAATGACTCGAGTGAAGGTCCGTAGAACTTCCAACACCAAAGTTACTTTAATTAGACGTAACACAACTTCGATTTCTGAACCTGAGGAATAAATTAAACTTTCCAAATGAATTTGCATACGTTTTGTTATAATTATCAAAACAAAATACCGTTTACATTTTTTTCCAACATCCCTGAATTGCCGCAACGGAAGCGCACGTGCGGAGAAAATTTTCAAACCAGCGTATATATGTGCGTATACATATTCCAAGCGACGAGGGAAGATTGGAAACGTGGCAGCAAGTGCAGACATCGAAAACGATCGATTTTAAAAGCAACCACAATATTTGACAGCTATAGGCCTTGTTGCGGGGTGTGTGAGGTTTTCGGCGCCACCTGGTGATTTCTTTCCCAAAAGGCCGAGCCCCTAGAACTCTGAATTTTCTCTTGATGTTACAAAATCCATATATATATATTTATATATACGCACACATATACGTTCACTGTACCAAGTTACATCGAGCCATATCCGTGGAGGCGACGACAACGACGACGACGACGACCCTCGTGCAAAAGCTCGCGTGAAAGCCCGGAGGGGGATGATTTCCGAGTCGCGTGTTGCGAAACCGTTCCGCACACGGTTTCCTCTCTCTTTCTCTGTTTCGAGCACCATGCCGGTAGACATACCGCCAATAAGTGAACATCGGTCGCGTTCTACACACCCTCTCGCTTTCCTTTCCGTCGCCCTGTATTCTCGTGCGTCTTCACAAACTCGACCACTAAACTCTCATCCTCTCCATTTCTCTCCGTTTCCTCTCTATCCCTCTCTTTCTCCTCTCTCTCTCTCTCTCTCTCTTTCACTCACATGACTTTCACCGAGCTAGAAGTGTATATAGCCATAAGCTTATGGTTCTCCACCACATACATCCCAGATTCTCCCCAACCAGCAAATGTTCACGAAATCCATACCACTATCCATGTTCGAACATTTTTATACGCACTTTTGC
Source organism: Dusona sp. PSUC_FEM 10030013 (assembly GCA_018902295.1). NCBI lineage: Eukaryota > Metazoa > Arthropoda > Insecta > Hymenoptera > Ichneumonidae > Dusona > Dusona sp. PSUC_FEM 10030013. The sequence continues at coordinate 9,358 of JABSMR010010116.1, read as the reverse complement.
AGTTTGCTATAAAATCTCCGTGGCAAATGTAACTTATGAAATTCTGGATGAAAGTAATCTGGAAATATAGTATATAATCATTATTTATTCCTTTCTAAAAATCAAATTTTTCAAACTTTCAATATTAAATACATATCTTATATTTTATGTAATATATGAAAACTTTAAAAATACTCAAGCTTTTGTTTCACTATGATTTGTTTACAATTCAATAAAGGTGTCATTATATTTGTAATCAACGAAACATACAATGTACGACAGTTAAAGTATGAGAAAATCAATATTATTTAAAAAAATGGTATGTAAGTTTTCAACACGTGTAATTATCTGTCACTCTAAAAAGCCTCTACAGTAATGGTAGTGACTTCACAACGTATACGAGTTTTCGTGGGCGTGAAATTCTTGGCACAAAGTTTATGATGTTACAGACGCATTTTCGACGAGCGAGAAGAATCATGTAAAATGATTTATATGGCTTTTGGTGCGTCAATGAACATCCACCAAACGGACTTTCAAAATCCCTCATTTATCTAGACCACATTTAACGTACGAGAGAAATAACGAAATTTCAAAGATAAGCCACATGACGAATGTATGCTCATTTCTTTTTTATCGTTTTTTGACCTGGCATGAATGACCCCCCATGCCGTAGGGAAATGTCGGTAAAAATTGAAAAATCCCTCTTTTTCGCGTCGAATATATAGCAGTATTTCGCTCCGGTGATGAAGGACGAAAGGTATAAGGGTAGAAGAGAGAGAGGCGACTCATGTGAGGGGGATAGGAAAGTTCGTGCGAGGGGTTGTTGGTATTATTTATCTTAACTCCCGGTCCGATTGAGGATCGAGTGGCCGCGAGGGTCGTGTAAATTCTTACGAGGCGTCACGTATTAGGTCGGACGATAGAGAGAAAGAGAGAGAGAGAGAGAGAGAGAGAGGGAGGGAAAAGAGAGAAAAGGCAGAGGCGATATATTGGCATACCTAAGGAAAAAGAATTTTTCTCTCATCCCTTTTCGGTCCGTCTTACTGGCCCGTTGGCGGTGGATCTTGCGAGAGCATCCTCGAAAGGGAAAGAAAGAGTGCGAGAAAAAGAGTGAATGAAAGAGATGGCCGATCGTTCGCCTGTCTTTTCGCTTTTAAGAGATGGCAGAACATTCGACTTTATCCCAACGAACAGACGGACAGACCAGTGCAGTGCCTCAATAGTAAGGCGTGTCGAAGGGTCCTGGTGATAGATGTCCTTTTGCCATTGGAATGCAACTAGCTCGTGAAACAAGACCCTGTGAAGCTTGCGTAGGAATCTCGACAATGAGATGGGACGCGACCTTCTTACCCTGGATATTCTGAAGCTCTTTTCTTCTTCTTGCAACCGATCTCTTATTCTCTTGGTCCTAATCAATGTAATAAAACAAAAAATTGGCCTAACCTTCTTTCAAAGCTCCGATCCAATCATTTGGATTTTTTCATTCATAATCAAAGTGCATCAATAATAAAAGAAGGAGATATGAGTTTACGAACGAAGATCGAAGATCACTGGTGGCAGTCGTGGATGTAATACATATAAAAAGTGGCCTTCGTAATACAAATGACGAGAGGAACAGCCATGAAAGATACAACGGTGATAGTCGAGCTCACGGTGGCCGTAAACACGAAATATGTCAAAGATATAATAAAACAATTAGCCATAAAACATAACGACCCTCGTGCGTAACATGCATGGAGGCTATATAAGTGTACACATACATATATATGAAGAGGCGGCGCATGAACTTGTGGACAGGGCACCGCGACGAAGTGAACGACGGCGAGAAGTGCTGGAAACTCTCTTGCATCAAAAGAGACAAAGGTCTCTGCGGCTAGAAATGAATGAAGCGAGACCAGGTCGAAGAAAAATCAGCGGGACAATGAAATCTTTTGTCTCAACCGCTCGCCCCCTCTTTATTCTCTCCTCTCTTCCTCTCTGTCCGGTAGACATGAGATGGCGGTGCATATGCACGATCGTAAACCTACCTCAAGGGTCAATCCGGTCACAGCTACCTGAAAGTCATATGTCACTCACTCTCATACGGAAAGATATATATATATATATGTGCGTATATGTACCTCTATAAATACTCATATTGGACCACCTGAGATCGTATTTTTCATCAGGCCAATTATTCTGTCGAAACACAGACAATGACGAATGGGAGCAGCGCAAGCAAGAGGTAGCAGACTAGAGGTCTTCAGCTCGGTGATCTTCGTTGGCATTTCTGGGGCAAAATGAGATTCTTTCGATGCTCTGCAGGGTAGTAAGAAAAAAGGGCTCATTTCGCTTAGCACACTAATGGTACCTACAATAGATAAATGGATGGGAACTGACCCACGATATTATTGATACATTCAAATCGTTAGCACAAAAGAACATTATTTCGATGCATAATTATTCCAAATGATCTGCCGCAGAATAAGTTCAGATTTTCTTCTAATACAATGTCTCTAGTGACCTATTTTATCATGGAATCATTGGGAATAACTGAGAGCCGATAGATCAAGTTCAAATTATTCGACGTGTTCGGCATATCTGCATAAGTAAAGTAACTAATTAAAATGCGGAATTCAGTAAAAGATTATTCATAATGCCAACCTCGAAAAGTAGGTCTAAAAATACGCAAGAGAGAATCTATGTTGGAACCGACCCTTACCAAGATACATAATCTAAAATACTGACAGACGTTGTTGTGCCAAACAAAAAAATTGATACAAGCTTCGAACATGTTAACGGGTTTCCGGGTTCACGACTCGGAGCGGACACTTCTCGGATCGTCATCGTCGAGCAGCGTAATTCTTTCAGAACGTTAACTTTACTGCCTCGTGCTTGTCTCATCCTGCCTACGCAGATTTGAACTGACAGTCCTATAAAATCTTTCAAATACCAAGAGAGCACCGTAATGCCAATTGTGCGAGAATCAAGTAGTTCGAAAAAATGATTCAATTAATTTTTTTTCATCTCGAGTGGCACTCGTGCGTGGCGCCCTCTTCTTTTCTTGCTCTCCCTACAATACTCGCAATGCGAAAACCTCCAGCTCCATTGCGACGTCGGACGTTTTTCCTCTGCCATTCCGTTGAGCGAGAGGAATTTGCGTCGTACAAGTGTAGGGAAGAAAAAAACGTCTTATAGCTGTTCGAGATGGGGGTCGAGGGAATGAACGAAAGACGAACATGAAGAATTTAGTCGTGGAGCCCTGGCAAAAGACGGGTAGCAGTCTTTTGAAATAGTCAATGAGAAACGCTACACGGTCGTTTGCCTTACACCGACTAAACAGAGCCCTCGCGCCTTTATTAACTCGAAGAACAACCAGCGTTATGTCCCAACTTTGATAATATAAGCTTTCCGCTATGTTACAGTCTTTCGCTGTGTTCCTCCATCGTTCGACCGTTAGGAACACCGAAAATCTAGTCATGTACAACCTCAAATCGTTTCTCGAGTAATTACCCATTATTACGATCCAACGATACACCACATGGTGGAATCGAAAAAGTTGCGTTTCCTCCATCCCCCTAGTGCCCACTGTAATCTTGTAATCGTCAGTATCCATTTTGATATCTATATACATAATTCATATTGCTAGTTAATTTATTAACTCATAGGCGCGCGTCTTTGTAACATGATCAGGCACTGAACGACCTTAGATCATGGTACTTATGGTCGTAGGGTTAGCCCTAGGGCTTCTGAATCATTTCTAAAAAAGGTTATTAAAGAAATTCGCGTTCGAAAATTTGTCTTATATGATTTTTTTTTACTTACAAGTTATCGATCGGTAAATATGGGTCATTGCACATACCGTTGTAAAAATTATGTAAACTTTGAATAAAAATGTGTATAATTTTTATCCTTATCTGTAATAAAATAATTCTTCTTACAATTCCTCCCTATAATTATCGCAACCACCTTTGTGACTGCGACATAAATGATGAAATAGTATTATCATCATAGAATAATGCTTAATAACGCGATATCGAATCTCTTCAGACAACATAAGACCTTGTGGGCGTGCCGTCAGAAGACGGTCCTTGAAGCGTGGTCCGACACCCACGCATCTTTTCCATCATAAACTTCACCTCCGTTTTCATTTTCGAGTTTTCATCGTTCAGGTCATGACGACTACATATTGTATTAAAAAGAGGGAGAAAGATCTTGAGTATGTACACGAAAAAAATCAAAAGTGTGAGGTCGACAGAGATGCCCCTCTCTGTTGAATAGAACTTGTCTCATCAGACTCCAACACGACGCTAGAAACTTAGCAACCACCACAAACGTATATTTCATGTTCTCAACATGTTTTATTCGGTTTTGTTTTCCGGGCGAAAAAATCATAGTGGAGAGGTGTGGCATGGCAGTTTTTGAATGGATGAACAAACAATAGGGTCCGTATAAGGATCTTGAAGAGGAAATGTTAGCTTCTTCATTTTTTTCGTCCTAATATAACAAGAGGAAATTATTTCCAGCGAATATCCGACTTGTGATTGATAAAAGCTTCATTTCCTTTTGATTCTTCGGATGTCCCATAAGTATTGGGACTATATGAATCCATGAAAATTTCTCAACAGCAAAGAACCTCGACTTTGCTTGTTTTTCATTAGCGAATAACATGCGAGAGAGTTTATCGTGTCGATAGAAGAAAAAAAAAAGACACGTTGACGAGAAGAGCGAATAACATGTAACGGACTCGCGCTTTAATAAGGCTAAAGTGCGCGTCATCGCCATAGCGTCCCTCGAGGGGTCGCTATCGTCGTTCTTTTTGTGACCGAAACGGGACATATTTCGCGTTGTCATCATCATACGGGCGTGCGCGCCGCGTCAAAGATGATTTCGACGCAGGAAGATATATAATCTGGTTGTATATACCTAACACCGAACAAGCTGAATGGATGGCTACTAATAGATTGTGCCTCGTGTCAAAATAATAATACTGTTTTAAATAACAAAAGATTGTAACCGCTAACAGTATGATTTAGTGAAATTGAATGAGAGGCCGAGTTGGCGCCTTGAGCTCACCGTTGTATACTGAATGAATCACTATTTGATTGATCAACGCGAGTTTTTCAACTAAGACCAGTACACAGCATAAAGAAAAAAGAATAGACAGTCAATCACATCATTTATTCTCCGGGTCAATTGGTAGTGGGTTCACCAAACTTTCGAATGAAATTTAAGTGATAAAAATGTTAATCGAAATTTAAAGGCAGTCGATTTGTAATTATCTGGAAATGCAATAGAATTTTTGTAAGCCATACAGTTTATAAATTCGATTTCAAAGTAATACGATTGATATTATCAACGATTGCTATCGAACGTGCAATACGCTCATCGATGTTTTCAATATAAAATTGTAAACAGGAACGCTGGTAACTCGAAACCCATGTAAATCGAAGAGGCTTCGATGTTCGTGGGCGCAGAGCATTGCAACGAGAAAGACATTCGCGTTCTGCTACACGAAAATTTCGATCGACTTACTCCATGTGGCAATAAATGAAAATGAAAGGTTGAGTTCACGACAGAGACCATATATCGGAGTGTTCGACTGATGGTGAAGAGTAGGCGGAGTAACCAAATGCTATATACCGTCGAGGTAAGAAGACGCTAAGGAAATTAGAGGTCTTCGAGACCGAAAAGGGAGAAGAAAATAAAAAGAGAGACACAAAGAGGTAGAAGAGGAGTTGTGTTGTACACCATAGGCGCGCAATACGAGCGGACGAACGCGACGAAACCGCAAATTAAATTAGCGAGTCGCGGAACGACGTTGAGAGCGCAAGAAAGCGTTTGCTGACCGCTGTTTAACCCAGCTTAATTACCAATTAGCCAATAAAAAAAACGCCACTGTACAGAATCCGAGAGCGCGCGCGCGCGCGAGCTCGCGACTCTCTTCGAACATTATGGAGGCCCTTTTGCTCACTTCAACTCGTGTGTGCAATCCCTCCCCTCAACCCCATACCCACACGATCGCGCCCAAAGAAAAACGAGCCTGTATATAATTATAACGTCGCAAAACAGCCAGACACGCTGCTAAAAGGCATCTCTCCTCGTCTGTTCGAAGTACTCCTCAAGAAAACATCTCTCTCTCTCTCTCTCTCTCTCTCTGTCTTGTGTCCTTCTCGAAGCAAGATTTACCACTGAGATTTTACCGCGATTTCTTGCACCAAAATTCTTTACGCTCTTTGTCCAAGCGTACTTACAGACGCTTGATAATTCGAGTCACTTCGTTTTCTCCCGACTCTTTTTCATCCGTTCTTTTTATTCCTTATTTCTCTTTTCATCGTAAATCAAATTTTCTTCGAGGCAAAAATATTTCTAGTAATTGATTTTCTTCATAGGATGATGTGAAAAGTCCAGTCAACTCATGGTAAATGTATAATGTGTTTCAACAAGAAATCATTCAAAATTCATAATTTGTAAAGTCTCGGAATCTATTTTTCGAGGAAATTTTTGCAATTTTATTTATAATTCGAATCTCCAGCTATGCCAACATTTTTGTACAATCAAGAATCAATTCGTGTTTACATGGCAAGAAAAAACTTCTTAATGAAAATCCAGAAAATTGAAGGAGTGTCATGTTTTTAAACTAATACGAGGGCGTCGAATGTTCAAAGTACGATAAGACGTTGGTGTATCGTATATTTCGTAAAGTCAACCAAAAATAATGATCGGAAACTCACTGTCATTTTTTCAACTTGAATATCTCATAACCGCTGCTTTCTAGGAAATGCAGTGCCATAAAGATGGGTCGTAATATACACCTCTGAAATATGCTTCAGCTTCGATTTTTCAAATATTTATTTCACAATCGCCCACGTTCAAATTTGAAGATTAAAAAATCTTGCAACTCTATGCTTAGGTAAGATTGTGTATGTAAGCACATATAAAGGGAAAAAGGATCTCCCGCTCGTCGCAGAGCATCTACGGAGCCTCTCCCGGGACTCTCATCCGTCTCTACGATGCATTATTTCGACGACTCACCTCGCTACCCCGACACCCACGTCGTTTCCGGTCGGACACCCCGTTCTTCGTTGTCTCCCTGCCCCCTCAACCTCCTCTTTCTTATTCTCCTCTCGAAGGATCCACGAACAACACGCTCGTTCCAAAAGACGAAACACATGAGCCACGAGAGCATGAAGATGAGAAAAATAAACGAAAGAGCGTATAAAGAAAAGAGCGAGTGAAAAATGTTTGGTTCGGGGCCTGATAATTGCCGTGTGCTCTCCAACTGTTATTATTAAGCCGATATTTTACCGAGGGGACACACGTTCGCGCATATAATTTGCAAAAGCCTCTAATTATGGGGTTAGTGGTGCACACGGATACATTCCTATACTTGTATAAATATATATTATATACGCACAAAGATCCGTACATATAGCTGTAACTTTTAGTCTGCAGGGTTCGTACGAGGCGAATTGTTCGCGATAGACAGGCCCAGAGAAAAAACACGAGAAAAGAATGGTGTACCCTCGGCATGACCGAATATCTGAGATGTTGCGCGAAGAGAAAGGAGCGAGAGAAAAAGAAACGACAAAGACAGATTAAGAAAAAAGGGCGAGGCACTTTCCAGACTTTGCCCGATTCGCCTACGCGTCAAAACATCTCGCGCTGCTTCTTCCATCTTCACTCCTTCACACACTTTATTATTAGGCTGAGACAATCTTTTTTAGACGTTCTATACAGACGTGTATTATTTTTCTTTCCTGTTTTAATTTACCCTCTCCATTCACACTGCTTAGAGGTTTCAATCCTTAAGTTTTTATTCACGACGAGATGCAAGCGATTGAAAGTCTTAAAGAGGAGAAAAGATCAACGTAGGTGAAAAAACTCCGGTATACACGTTGCTCTTTGAACAACCAATCGACTCCGTGCGGACTTCGATTTCGAACATCAAAGATTGTATTTGTGAATAGAAGCAAGATACGGGGATGAAATCTGCGAGACAAGAAGAGTAATGGAACTTCGTGGGAGTCTACGAAAAAAGATTCGAGATTTGACCCATTGTCCACCAGATCTTCGAACGCCCTACGAGTTTATTGTCCTACATGAGCCGACCACTATTATTGTGCTTGAAATGCATATCGATCGCATCACGCAAGGTACTTAAAGACATTGTCCTTGAGGTCTGCTGTAAATGATAGTCTCGTGATGGTAGAAAAAATGTTGGATCAAGGTATCCTCGTTTAGGGGTGTAGTTATGTTGAACGGGTATTTCGGACCCCGGCAGTGCAAAGGCCCCAGAACTTGACTGACATGCGCATAATGACAAACTGCAGCAGTGAAATCGGTCAACACGACGATGCATGCACACTGGAAGGCAAAATACACGATTGAGCATCAGCTTGAAGTCCCCACGCCTACCCTCGCCCCGTCCAACTGAGTGATTCCATCCCTTCGAGTATTTGACTAATCGTTCTCTCATGATCATTGCCACGATAAATGATCTGGACTTAGATCGCCACAGAGAGGCTTTTACTGTGCTCCAAGGCGGGCTAGTATTCCTTTACAAAATTTGAAAATAACTTCAGTGATGTAACAACACCTTCATGCACTAATGCAACAGTAGTTAAGGGTGTGTTATCAAAAACCAGCAGAAAATTGATAATGTGACCCTCGACTGTTGCTGTTAAATTTATACCACAAGAAATGACGTATATCATCTTTACATTGCTATTAACGACTGGACCTACCACTGATCATCTACCACTCGAAATGTAGACATGGATTAATAATCTTGTTCGGACCTTTAATAACCGAATAATACAATGCTTAACTCACTACACAATACAGGGGTCCTAAATTCAATTAATTCTTCCTTAAGCTATAATTAAAATGCCAAAGAAAATATACTCCTGTTCGGGTCAACGTCGAATTATTCTGTGGAAGTATCAAATAGACTTTAAGGCCACAACCAGCTTAAAGTTTCAGTGAGGAATGAGAGCTGCAAGTCACGACCCAACAATAGTACAAATAATAACAAGACCCGAGAGAGAACTCGTACTGGAACTCCACTCGAGAGGAACCGCTCACTCTGCGAGTCCCAGCAAAGCTTAAACGGAAACTCGGGGCCTACCTGAGCCTTTCATTTAAGTCAACTTCACAACGGATCATCGCTAAGCCGAATTTCAATAAAATATTACCCAATCCTATCAAATATTATCCACGGTTGTAGAATTTTAAGACATCGATAAATATGAATTTTCTCGTATGGAATATAATTTGGAATAGTTGTACACCATAAAAATTAAGGAACATGAATAAAAAAATCTGAAATACAAAATAAATTAATTTGCTATAGAAAAAAAAATTTTTTACCTGTGCACAGACGTAAGAGGAAAACCAT